>KE604676.1:0-10681 GCA_000444245.1 Botryllus schlosseri | reverse complement strand
AGGCACCACTGGCACCAGTACGACAATGCTATAATAAACCCACACTGTCTTCGTGACTATTTACATTTCAAATTACAAGCCTAGCAATCCATATTCCCGATTGTTAGGTGGCTTGCTGTTTTTGAAATACAGGCCCATGTTGGCGCTGAACTAGAGAATGGAGTAGGCCTAGTAGCCTAGTAAAGTTAACCCAATGATATCAGCTGACAATTTTCTCCGTTGCTCAAGTTATTATCCTGGTGTGTAGGCCTACTGTGTAGTAAATGACTGACGTGCGTGCGTGCTAGCAACTAAGGTCAGGTTATCTTCGCGCGTGCAACGCAGTCGATCGTGCGACTGATAAAGCCATCGAAAAGCATGCATTCGTGAACACTGCATGTGCACAGTTCTGTGTGGCGATCGCTCTCTTCTATGTGATGGTTAATTACACTTCTGATGTGTCAGTGAAAAATCAAGCCTTAAGAAAGAGTAGTACTGCGCACCACGAAGTCTCTCTGACGTCATAAAGACAAAATATGCTACACGCGGTGAAACCCCCACCCCCTTTGATCTCGGCTGGATACGCCATTGGGCACAAGCTACACATTTCTGCTGTCGCAGTATTCTGAATTGAAATGAGCAAGCACTACCATTCAATTTGTATTGCACAATTGATAGGAAGTAACTTCTGTGTTTTCCCTCGGTCATCAAATTCTCTCTTCGATGCAGTATGCTTTTATCACAGCATATAGATCACACAAAGCGGTTCATATTCATGGAAATGACATTTGTTTCATTTTCACAAGGCTATTCATCATGCTGTTCAGTCATCGAATGAAACATTATTTTTTGGTTAATTGCGCTTGATATTTTCTCCAGTTTCATTCATGGACCCAAAGGCCTAATTCTCTATCTAGAACCGTGGTTCCTAAACTTTTATGACTTGTGGCACACTAGAGAAATTAACAAAACACTTACGGCACACTTACAAGAAAGTTGCTTTTTGAAAATGAGAATTATATGGTTATGCATTGACCATGCATATTTACACGAACATTTATACGACTGAAACGAGGTTGCAACATGCCCGCATTTCGTTAACAATTCCGAGCAGTCTTGTGTACAGCTATTAATTTCAATCAACAACAACAGTCACGTTCACATATTCCTGGAGATGCATATGGCAATAAAATTCTGATTGCTTTTGTACCTTTCATGGACTTGGGAGGAGACGGTTATAACTAGGGCAAGTTTTTGTTGCAGTTAAATCTGTGGAAAGTTGCATTTATTTTTCACAAAAGTTGCAGTAAAAAGTTGCATTTATTTTTTCACAAAAGTTGCACTAAAATACCACATTTTGGTCGGTTGACCAAAGAAAAGGTCAACTTACCAGTTCCACTCCCAAAATACAATTTTCCATCCACATTCTCCATTGGTTGACTAAAAAAAAGGTCAACTTCCCTGCTCAGCTCTCGAAATACCCGTTAGAGCGTTACTTCAGTGCTGATTTACGGTATTTCAGTCGAATTTGGCCGTGTATTTCACCAAAATTCTCAAAAAACTGACATAATCAAGCGATCTGTTTACATATACTGTCAAAAATTTTCAGTAAAAAGTTGGTTGAATGAAAAATCGAATAAACTTTCATGAAGAATCAAAAAAGTTGCATGAAAAAAATGGACAAAAGTTGCACTATAAGATTCCTTCAAACAGCTTAAAACAGCATTCTACATAACTTCAGAGTATTTAGGAAGCTGCCGGAAGCTGTAAAATAATGTTGCAAAAGTTGCAAAAACTTGCCCTAGTTCTAACTCACCCATTTTTGTGGAAACATTGTTTTAATATTGCTTGATACATTTCTTCCTAATAGACAAACTAGTCATCTAAACTTGTGAACAGCAAATCCTCAGAAATAATATTGCAGTACACACAATTTGGGAATCACTGATCTATAACATACATAGTAAAGTGCTTGGCTACAGTTGTTTGTATATGTTTCCAGAAAATGATCGTTCAGTTTCTCCAAGTAAATTTGAAACAAGCAACGGGGAAACATGCGAATCAGGTTGTTGAGCGGTTACTGTTGACCGGCTGATTTTTTACCGGTATTGTTTCTCATTCAGGCACATGGGTGCAATGCACGAGTTGCGAAAAATGGCGTCGTTTAGCGCATTGTGACGATCCTGCGTTGTTACCTGACGTTTGGACGTGCTCGATGAACCCTGTCACAAAGTATTCAAAGTAGGTGTCAGTCGCGTCTGATGCGAGTAAGAGTTATGCCGTAACAATATATTACAAACAGATGCAATGTACCAGAGGAGTCGTGGGAAGATGACGGCTCTGACACGGAATATATTTACACCCGCTTCAGTCTAGGATCAGTGGTATGGGCAAAAATGCCCGGTTATCCCTCGTCAGTGCATAACTCTACGTTAAATTCATAATGATGCTGACGTCATGCTATCCTGTCTTTGTAGTTGGCCTGCGATGGTGGATTTGGATCCTGATTGCGACATGTTTTGTGAAATGTCAAAAGCGGGACATGCGGTAATGCGAATGCTTGCTTGTTGATACTATTTGTGCGAGATTTGAAAAGGCTCCTATTTGTTCAGACTCATTATCACGTGGTTTTCTTGGATGAAGAGGTCAGCAGGGCTTGGATCAGCGATCGCAATATTGAGGTTTTTCGCGGCGATGAGACTCCTGTTAAATTGGTATGTTTCGATTTCCGGTGCCCACTTGTTTGTGGCTAACTATTACTGATAGAATTGAGCTAAAATACCATGGTATTTGGCGGTGACATCAAATTTAGTAATCATACATCATTTTGTAAATAAAAATAGGCTATGAGGTATAGGGCCGGGGGGTGATGAGTTATGGGCTGCTGTCTGTATTGAATCAATGAATGCTACTCAGTATCCTAAAAACCTCAACTCTTGTCACAGTTACCAACAACTTAGACATACTGTTATAAAGCTGGTCTGGAAGTGGACAATTCATATATTTCAATTCCTGTATTGATCATAAGTCGTAACGAGTAACAAAACCGGATAACTGAAAATATGTAACATGAAAACCACTATCGAATTACGCTTCTTTCACCCCCAACTACCCCATCAATTCCAAATGTCACAGGTCACAGCAGCTTTATCTCTTGTTAAAGTGGGAGCGACAAACCATAATACATCTTGGAGAATATGATGACATACTGTGCTAACAAACTAAAGACAGTATTGGCAAACGATTTTGAAATCTTTTTTGTGCGAGATTCATCACCTGTTTTTTCCAGATACCAGTTTAATGTAGCTCTACCAATTTTGCACTGAGGGCATGCTTCTCTTTTTCATACCTCCCATGCTTTATCTTTTCGTACTGCCAAGCTCAGATTTGATTCTGAAAACTGGCCTTTTTTGTGGGTTTCATGATTTACTTCCAAGTGATCGTATATGGGAGGGATAAGACCAACACCTGTATTTTAGTGATAAATATACCGTAATTTTCCAAGTATAGTACGCCCTCATGTATAATACGCACCCTTAAAATGGCATGCAAATTCTGGGAAAAAGCCTGTACCCATGTATAGTATGCATCCTGCATTCACAGTGCATGAATAGCTGTGTTTTAGTACGCGATGTTGTTCTGTTTTGCGATGTCACTGTCGAACAATCATGACATAACCGTCGCTAATCATTATGCAATTAACGGCATTGTCTCTAAACGATAGTACAGAGCAGCCAAAGCCTGCGAGGCTGGCGACGCGATAGTTCGGGCCAGCGACATGACGTCTTGCGCACGAGGCCTATTACAGATGCGATTGCAAATCATTATACAAGTAACGTTATTGCCTCTATACGATAGTAGATCGCAGCCACATCCTGCGAGGCCGGCGACGCGACATCTTGCGCACGAGGTCAGATGCGATTATATTTTGCGCACAGCAATCAGTGAATGACCTAATTTGCAGGGGATTGCGTGTGCTGTGCAGGCAGACGACTCTCGTTAATTGTCAACACGCTTTTTGCTAATTGGTAGCGCATTACACTGATAATACGAGTTACTGGCGACCAATGGCTGAAAGTGATGCGTGATTGGAAACAAACATGAAGATGTGATTTCAAGTTTTTTATCGAGGTAGATTTTTTTCAAGCGTGTTGTTCCCATGTATAATACGCACCCCCCCCACCCCCGATTTGAGGGCAAAAAATCGTGAAAATTTTGCGGATTATCCATGGAAAATTACGGTATTTAATAGAACCAATCAAATATTGATTTCAGGTACCGGTATATGCTAATGCTATGCTGTCCCATACCCCAGCCTATTGAGGTGTGGACCGGCCCAAATCCAAATTCCATATTTTCAAATAAATTTACTATAGACCGCAAAAATTATATATGTCTAGCTGAGTCAAAAACTCTTGTTGGCCTCATGGCTGTGAGGAACATGGGTGAGTCTGGAGTCCTTTTCTTACAATCACAGAGCTTGACAAGCATATGTGATGTCACAGTCGCCTGATATGGCAGTGGTCCATACCTAAACAGTGGCCCATACCTCTACTCACTCTCCCCTACACTTGTGCTGTCAATCATCGATCTCGCGTCAATGCGCGAAATATCCGCCAACACGGGGGCCGGCGACCAGGAGAACAATGTGGCAATGGTTGATAAACTAAAGTTCCAGGAATTATTTTCTGTTCTGGACTCTGTTATGTAGTGACACAAATTTCAGAGAAGTCAGGGCTTTAGATATCCCATGCCTGCAACAGCCTGTTTTAGTAATAGCGTAGATCAAAATCTAGTCGAGTTAACAAGTTAACTGATGTCGAAGTTGAGTGATGAGGCCTGACTCATGTTTCCAAGCAGCCTTGTGAGAACTTCTGCAAAAATGAATATGCCAAGGAGTTGCATTCCGCTAAAGCAAGAGCTTGTCAAGCCGTGAAGATGAAGGTGACGGAGAGGATAGAAACGTTCCGTTTTGTCAACAGATTTCGCGGATCATCTCATTGGTCGAGAGGTCAGTTGTGTGTTAAGAGGTGGCTGTGCCGTGTCATAGAGTGCACCAGTCATATATCAGAAGTTGGTGAATGAATTCAAGCGTCAGGTTTAGTAGCACAATTCTCACATGAGCCTAACAGAGGTGGTCAAAGTAGTCATCGTTGGTTCTCAAGTAGAAATAATGTAAATTTCTTCTCAAGTACAGGTAGAAACAAAAATTTCCAAGTTAATAAAAAGTAAGTTTTCTCGCCATAGTTTTTCCCACAAAAACTGAAGTTTATCATAACCACTTGGGTAAGTAGTGCAGATATGCAAAGCGACCTGAGTATTATGTGAAAGTAGAAGTACTTAGTTAGTACTGACCACCTCTGACCGAGCACCGGCGAATTTTGCCATGACAGTTTTATACTGGCTGTGCATTCCATAGTAATTCTATGTCTATGTCAGTGGTCGCAAGCCCAAAGTTTCCTTGGCCGGCAGAAAAAATGTGACCCATTCAGCCCAGTGTATGCCTTACGCAATTTTGGAGATTGAGTCACTTGAGTTTGCAGACTGCTCGTATTTCTCCTAAAAAAATAATCACCAAACGCCGAAATGACTATATGACAGGGTTATGACCATGTTGTCAAATTATCAGCAAACAGAGAGGATCGAATATGAAACCTCGAGAAGTTGAAACTAATTGATACAATGCAATACACTACACTACCGATCTACATATCCGTGAGACACAATTTAAACAAGCCCTAATTGTTGACAAGGAATATGAACGCACCAGCTATATTCTTTCGATATAAAATCATACGAAAGGGTTGGTTAAGGTGAGCAGTCTATAGAATAGACATACCTTGCTACCTTTTAGACCGTACTTCAAGAGAAAAAAGTCACAAAAGAAAACGGAGCAAGATGCTCACGTTATCGAAAGATAAGTCGCGCAAGACGGATCACGTTGCGAACGCAGCAAAAACTCGTATTACGGACGTTGCCAAGAAAGCCGATAACAAGGAGGCCGATGATCTTGCTTCTTTCGAAATTGAATTGCCCGCTGTTGTGGGGAAATCGAGTACGCCAAAAAGTAAGCGGACTACGATGTTGGTTACTTGGTACTATTCTTGCGAATGCTACGGAGCGTTTGGAGCACATAATGAATGAATGATGCAATTTCCAAGTTGTAGCGAAATCGATAATTCTGATCTAATTTGCAAAAACCTGTGTAGCTATAATTCTAGTCTAATTTAGAACACAAAAAACATTTTCTAGTCCGAGCCTGCTGGCACAGTAAGGACATCCATATTCACTCTTTAGCATTCTCTTTACTGTTGCTGTCTGTACCGTTCAAGGCTTTTGAGGCTGCGAGTAAGAAGTAAATCACAGTTGGTAAAAGCTTGGAGGCAATCATGTCTGTATTGAATTATGTAGCAGTCATGCCCCGGTTTCGCATCTTTCGACAGTTTATGGTGGTGTCACATCAAAATTATGCATCTCTCCCTTGCCCTGCTCGAACGCACATGGCGAGGGCTGAGTTTGAAATTCATCTAATAAATTTGAGATTTGAAACCAGGCCCGCCAAGAATTTGCACACTAAGGCGAGTCAAGTGAAGGTTCAGAATTATGGAGTCACCGAGCCTATTTACATGGGCGTTCAGGTCAGCTTTGAAGCTGAATCGTCAATCCGACTCTCTCGATTTTGAAAAAGAGCGCTCCGCAGAGTCGCTTTGAGACGACTTGAGCCGTACCGGTACTTGATAACGAATCCAGACTACCGCTATCTACAAACACGTTTCATGTTCAGATTTCATAAAACCGGCACGTATTTCAACTGAGTGAAAATGGAAGCTTTATCAGTACATAATACTCCTTTTCTACTATGCACGGTGTCTTATTTGTTCAGCCTCACAACTTATGAAGCGAGTATAACCAACAATATAACTTGCACAACTCACTATCAGAATATTATATACAAGGCGTAATTGGCCATTCTAGAACTGCGTAAAAGTATTTCTGAACATTTCATCTGTCGTAGCGTATTCTCGAAGTGAATCCCAAAGTGCCGTGTATGACTCGGGGTGCGATAAACATGACCATGTAAACGCGATCGGAGTTACAGCACTTCGCCAAGCCGTCTCATGACATCACTCCAAGATGACTGACCAGTGACCATTAGGGTTGTCCATAATTTGGAAAATCTCAAAATTTAAGCGTATCCATGTCTCATTTTATAGATTATAGTTAAAAAACGTCAATGAGCCTGCAATAAGCTCACAGGAAAGTCGTTAACATTTGTCTAAATGCGTTTGAAAGTAGCTGCCGTAGAGTGGGCGTGTCAGCGACCATAGAGCGGCAAGCAGACTAGTAATCACGAAATCACGGCGCTTGATTGGCTAATCTGCTATGCTTCAATGATCACGACGGTGACGGCTTGCTGATCAGCTGGTCAAGGAGTCGACTAACGGCGGTGATTCTGTAAGTGCATTGTAGGTTGGTCCGCAGATAATATGATTTAAGATTAATTCAGAACATGTTGACGAAATAAATGATGAACAAAGAACAGCTGCTTCACAAATACTTCAAATACCTGACTTGATGGCTTATTGTGAGGGAAACCGTTGTAGCCTGTATGCCTTGTTTTCATCGAGGGAAAGCACAAAACACGAGAAGAAATATTGCAAAGGCGTTTATGCAAGTGGCGAACGAACTTCTAGTTTCAGAGGGGATGTTCCATGAATAAATACAAATATAAAACTTGACATTGACACTACCGTGTCTGAACTTATCTTGTCGTGGTAGCCAATATANTTGAAGTCNTAAAAGCTGTACGGGCTGGATGAATCAGCCATTTATGCTTGGCACTTNTCACATTCTTGCAGCATAATGAATCATACCCGCGAGTGCTNTNAAAGTCCTCAATGATGCCCCGGAAGAANGTNTAAAGGCAAGCATAGACTATGCTGGTAGGACCAGCAAAAAGACTGTTCGCATGCATNGTTTAGCATGTNNATAATGAATCTTAGATCATTACCGGCTGCATCACGACTAATGCTTGAATCAAACCAGACATGGAAATAAAAAAGAATGTATTGAAGCGGTGCNNTAGTTNCATTTCTTTAGAGTCCCAATGCAAGCTACATGGTCGGCCCACATATCTTCTGAGNATNCAGGATTGTGTCCANAANCCATCTCACATGGTGTGCTNCACCAGTTTGGTGATAACTAATGTACTTTACCTGCACTGCACCCAGAAAAGCAGGACCACTTGGCGTAATCTCAATCATATCAGATAGGTATTTCTGGGATCTAAGTTCACAAGCATTCGCTGTTTCACCTCTGTCATGCCTGCAAGAGGGTATTGTTGTTCTGAACCTATCGTTATCTAGTTTTAACACTAAAAAGTCAATGATCAAGTGTCTCATTTTAGTATTTAATCACCAACGTACAATGCGCTTACAGAATCACCATTGCCGTTAGCGTACTTCTTGAACTAGTAGAAGCAGATAATCAGCAAGCCGCTGTGGTCGTGATCATTGAAGCATAGCTGATTAACCAATCAAGAGACGTGATTTCGTGATTACTAGTCTTCTCGCCGTTCTATGGTCGCTAACACGCCCACTCTATGGCAGCTACTTTCAAACGCATTTAGACAAATGTTAACGACTTTCCTGTCTCATATTGCAGGTTCATTGACGTTTTTTATCAATAATCTACAGAATGAGACATGGATACGCATCTTTTTTGAGATCTTCCAAATTTTGGACAGCCCTAGTGACCATGTAGGCCTAAATGGTCTTACTGATCAAAATTTGAAAAATATCCAATTTACTTCCTCAATTGAATTTCTTGGAGGTACAGAACTTCAGTACACAATTGAATAGTATATTGATATTGAAATTAACTCGAATATTTTCGGCTGACACTCGTCAGGGGTAATCGTCGGCAACTGGTAGAGAATTCAAAAGAACATCGTATCGCAAAATATGACGTCACTAGCATACGGATACGAATAGGACATTGAACGCTCTCGTATTCTAACTTTCATGCTGGCGATGTCATATTTTGCGACACGATTCTTCATAGCCTATACGATGTTGTTTCGAATTCTCTATCAGTTTCTGACGATAACCCCTGGCGAGTGTCACCCGAAAATTTTCGGGCTCATTTCAATATTCAATTGAATTGCTTGTTTTAATGCGCACTCCCTAATGGCCTAATAAAGTATGATGCATTTCCAATGTCGAATGTTGGGTTGCTTGAAGACAGGTACATGAAAAAAGGTACGCAGACCAAAAACGCTACTCACCCCTTCGCTGGTCCACTCGCACACAAATTTTCTGCTATCTTTTACTTATGGAGCACTTTTCATGTTCCAGAATCTGCACCAGAGATGGAGTCATTGCTCGAAAAGGCAATGTCTGATCAAGTAAATGTAGAATCTGCAATGGAGATCAAGTCATTGCCTGAAAGTAAAAGGTCCAGTCAGGAAAATGCAGAACCTGCACCAAAGATGGAGACATTGCCTGAAAATCACAAGTCCAGTCAGGAAAATGTAAAGTCTGCATCAGATATGGAATCATTGCTTGAAAACGAAATGTTGGGCCAGGAAAACGTAGAATCTACGTCAGAAATGGAATCATTGCCTGAAGACTACAAGTCATGTCACGAAAACGTAGAATCTGCACCAGAGATGGAGTCACTGCCTGAAAATAACAAGTCCAGTCAGGAAAATGTAGAATCTGCGCCAGATGAGGAATCATTGCCTGAAAATGGAAAGTCCGGTCTGGAAAATGTCATGTCGATACAGAATAAGGTTTTGGAGAGTGGCGCACGAAGCCTAGAAGAAGGGACTGAAAGCGAACATGCCAGTATGATCTCAGTGTTAGACGGTTAGCTTCTAACAATATCTTCACCCATCAGAGTGGCAATTGAACTTCACGGCTTCGCTACCCCACTCATGGGCAAATGTCCTATATTTTGCTCAGGAAATATTGTTCATCTTACAGATCCAGTACCAGAGAAGGATTCGTTGCCTACCAATAGTACCTTGGACTGGGAAAATGCTGCTGAGACGGCACCAAATACAGCCGTTAATAGTAAACTCGTGGATTCAAAGGACGCGAATGAGAACAAAGATGCTAGTATGGTATCGGTATCTGATGGTGAGCTTGTTTCAATTTACTATACTGGTGTGCTGTCCGCGTACTACAAGGCGTAAGTCATTAATGTGATACTTACGATCACTTGGACTGAGCGCTATTCATTGACATACTTGGGCATTTATCTATCTATGGTTATATGTAGTACAGTCAAGCGTTGTCAACTGTGAAATTGTAATGCGCGAGCTCTAAATTATCGTGGTATAATGTTACTGTCCGAGATCATTAGGAATGTTATTTTGTCGCAAATTTCTCAAGTGTCGTTCGGAAAAGAATATGAGGACGTCTTGAAGATGGGACTGAGAGCGGAAGACTTTGATACCAGTCTGAATTTACCTTTGATCTCGCCGAGTATGTATTTGTGCGATCTGCTGTAGCGATCGCGAATTTGCCAGTCCGCATTTATTTCTGCAGGTAAAAGGACGAGTGAATTCTTCGCGGAATCGGAGGCCGGATTGGTGTCGACAAAAGCCGATTGCGAAAGGTGAAATTTGTACTTAGCTAGTTTTATCTTATGTATGTTATTGCCAAAATGCAAGCTGTCGCGGTGCGAATGTGGTTAT
>ATSW01127232.1:0-12224 GCA_000444245.1 Botryllus schlosseri | reverse complement strand
GTCACATATCGGCGGGATTGACACATCGCCAGTGACCAAGCGTATTGATATATGGCGATAAAACAGAAGAATACGGTCGCAACTCTATAAAATTTGTTCCCAGATGACACAGCTTCACTTTACTCGTTACAATGTCTTTCGATATGTCAACAATTTCGACGAGGAAATGCAAATGAATTGAAGCATACGCCCTAACGGTGTCGACAAGACCGGACAATATATTCTTAAGGCGTCTGACTATTGCTACGTTGATATTGAGCAGAGTGTAAATCGAGTTTCTATACTTGCTACCGATATTATCCCATAATCAAGTCAATCAGTAGCCATCACCCCAATCGCAAGGATTTGGTTTTTATGATACAATAAACTAGATTTTTTACATTACCCAACGATATATTTTTTGATTGGTTGAATAAACATCATTTGCTGACGACCTACATGTAGTGTATTTCGTTATTGATGTTATGTGATTGCGGGTCAAGCTCACAGCAGAAATTCAGTAAATATTCACAAACGGTAACCTGATTATTTCGAGCAAACTTTTGTAACAAAGCAAGTAAAGTTTTCGAGAATGGGAAGGTTCATGCTCGTTTAGCGTTGATTTTTATGCTGCCAGCGCCATGCATATAGACTGGTCCGAAGTTGAAATGCAAAAAAATCCAATCAAAGATGTTATATTGACGTGAAAAAATGTAATATATGAAAAAGGTTCACAGTGCAGAACCTACCAATGTTCGTTTGTGAAACTCCATATTTCTGAGGTTCACACACAGAACGCGAACGCGAACCTCACGTTCACACCATTCCTACATCATCATTAGCAATCGCCAATTATACTTATACGTGTTATGGTGGGGCAGGGACCGGAACCGGATTGAGTATCCGGTCGGATTTCTTTTTCATATTTGGCCGGAGCCGGATCGGAGCTGTATTCGTACGTTTTTAGACAGTCAGAATCGCTATTGAGGCTACACACGCCAGGGGTTGTCAATACAAACATGTGCTAAGCTATACCTGAATCCGCATCGTATGCTCTACCGCTGTGGTAGTTTACAAGAGAAAAGTACTCGTACTGTTATGTTGGCGCATTTTACGTTGGTATCGTTTGTCTCTTATTTCTCTAGGATTAGTAATTACCGCCAATCATTATTTCCTCGTGTGTCGTGCTTCGTATTTATACCCTGTGTTCTGTTGTCTTCTGGTCTTTCGTTTAAATGCACTGTGGGTCGGGTCGCCTGTACCAGACTTATTCTTCTGATAATATGATGATTTCATATTGCAACGTCGTCGCATGAGTTATTGTTCAAACAAGATATAGAACATGAGTTATTATTGGAGTTTTTAGGATCGGAATCAGGTCATTTCAGGAATCGGCGTAGCAGTCGGATCGGCGTCGACTCAAGAGAATTCGTCGTTCCGCCCCGTACTACTTTATATATATATTCAATCGCTACTTTAGTTCTTACTGAAAGGTTGTGATTGATTCCTTTTTTATAAATCCTACGTCAGTGTTCTTCAACCGGGTGTATCGTACACGCTATGGCGTACAATAATTTTGAAATGGTATACCACGCGGATGGTGTGTTCTGGGGTGTACCAGATCCACATTACAACGGACCGACGACTACAGCTATCACAATAAATAGGCAAGTTTATGCTTCAAACAGCCGGATGTGCGATATCATACTATGTTCATATCGATTGTACGCAGACTTACAATTACATTCTTTTTGTGCGGAAAACCGCTCTTCTGATTTGAGATCTCTTTTCCGTTTATCATTCCAAGTACGCTACTCTTCTTTAAAACCAACATTTCTTTTTTCTATGTTTCTCCTCATCATTTAGTTTACCCTTGGTAATGGACTTATTGGTTCCTTTTGGATTAGACCAGCATGGAGTCAACATGCGTTCGGCTTGCGATATTTGTCTATAATTATTCTGGAGAAAACCCCTCAGGCATTTTGAATTGGTACTTTCTGCGAGCTGCTGATAAATAGCACAGCGTACATAATTGTAGGGGCGTAACCATAGGGGGGTCTTGAGGGTAGAGATTGAGAGCCACTGTGTCAGAAGGTGGTCCGGTAACCTCAAGCCCTGATTAGTATTTAGCATATCCAATAAGTTGCAGTCGCAGCCTTGCTCATCCTCATTTCGATTACGCGAGGGGTGGCCTATCAGCGGATATTTGAGCGCATGAAGCCATAAAACAATACTTATGTGGGCATCTTCAATAATTAAATTAGCATGATAGTGTCCTGGCAACCAGAACTCCACCGTGCAAATACAACCCGCAGAGCAAAACGATAAAGAAATACCAAGTTGGAATCGTGTGCGTCTGACGTACGTTTGGGCCATTCCAATATATATTTTGACTATGCCTACAATCCTGATGCGAGGTCAAGAAATAACAACGCAACACAGTGGAAGATGCATCATCATTAATTTTGTGCCCAAAAGTTTCGAAGACACCCCGTTCATCAGCTCTACCGGTTAATTTGATCATGGGGGAATGAGAATAGCTAAATATTTTACAGTAATATATGAAATTACCATTATTATTAACGAAATTCATTCACCGGGTTGAAATATTAACGGATTCCTATAACTTTTCCCAACATTTATGCGTCTGATTTTGGTGCATATATAGTGAGCCTACGAGGGTAGGCTGCTGGTACAATCAGTAACGTTTGTGCTCAAGTTATATCTCAATAACTGCCAATAACCAATTTAGCAGGAGTATTTGTCGTCAAAATGGGCCATGACGACTATCCGCTGGAATGCAGCCGTATGCTACATCAGTAATCGAATTACGGCCGTGAATAGCAGTAAAGTTGAACACTCCTGGATTAGGCTTACTACGGAATCGGTGAATTATGTAGTCTGGGGTACACAGGCTTAAAGTAAAGTTAAACGTGTGTACGAGGAAGAAAAGGCTGAAGAGCACTGTTCTACGTACATGCCTGTCATTCCAACATGATGTGCCGACGTTTTCCAATTGTAGTTATTCCAGTTTTCCAAGCATCATTTGAATTAAAATGTTTCTGATGTAGCAATAATAAGGAACACAGGAATTCTCGAGATAAAATATCACGTTGAAGTGTGCATTCAAACCAACAAAATTAATAGTTCAATAGTAATTTAAACTTTGACCAATTGACACATAAAAATGTTGGACTAATGTGATGGTCATTTGCATTAGCAGCCTGCAGAAAAATCATGCAAATTATCCTTGAATAAAACTATCGAAATTAATATACTTACATTTGATATAATCACGATATCACATCTCTTATCACACAAGTACTAATTCCAAACGCAATCACTTACCCGGATTCGAGAGCTTGTTCGGTACCCTCTTATGTAATCATACGGACACTCGTTGATTTGATACCACTTTTAAGTCTGTGTTTGTATAATAGGCCACATACAACAACCACTTCGACAATATACATATTGTAATAGGAGTTGAGAATTCAGGAGAATTCAGGAGAATAAGTAAATAATATTGGTCAATCTACATCAATATAGACTTGGTGATTTGTGAAAAATATATATATTATTAGGACTATATGGAGCAGTTTTATATACACTCAGTTCAACGTAACAGCGGAATGACTCCATCCCGTCGCAAATGGAGGCCCGCACTTAACCCTTCTAAAATCGGATTCCGTATACGGAATCGGTCAACTTCATCTGGCCATATCTTTATTTGTCTACGTCCTATAGACTTCATTTTTGTTTGTAGGGAAAGCTAGCAATCTTCTGATTAATATGATACCTAATTCGAAGGCATAAGGCATGACAATTTTCGAGCACCGACGATCTTACATAAGGAGTTCGGCCGAAAATACGCATGCAGAAAAAAGTGGTTATCACCAAAAATTTCCAGATATTTTCCGAGTGGGAAATCTAGTCAGACATTCTGCCAGAACATCAGAAGTCGACTTGTACGGTGTTCTGTGTAATTTTTCACCGTCTCAAACATCAAAACTTGTTCTTGGAAGTATTCTGAAGGGGTTTGGTAATTGTGGTCACGCTTCGGTGATTTCCCAGAACATAGTTAAGTTCGTGACCGAATATGAGTCATAAACTGGTTTACTATGCCTGCAAATGGCTGGATACGACAAGACAAAGTATATCACGTTGTTTCATGCCATTAACTGGGCGGTAGGGGTCCGATTCGGTATTGATCTTGAAGTTGACCATAGTGACCACTTACTGACCACGCCCATATGTAAATTTTTCATGTATTTTTGATTTTTCGATAACTGGCGAGCGGCATGGTTTACGGCCATGGTTGACGGCTTGTTTGAAACCAGGCAACGGTGGCTACGCACTCATGCATCATTTTTGACTCTCTGGCAATATCCTGGGGGTCAGTCTTGAAAAATGAGAGAAAGAAAGAGATTTTTTAGAGAAAAAGTTTGTTTATTTAGTCTTATACAAAACCCTAGACATGTCTTGGGGTGTCGATCGAGGGCGGAAACGGTAGAGGGATATAGTCCGCCCACTTTTAAACTGAAACAGCCCAGAGTTAAGTCTTGCTGAGGTCACGGTATGAATTTGAAAAGTGATGGTCAGTTTCGCGAAAATTGACCCGATTTCAAAAGGGTTAAGCAGCACCCATTTCAATAGACAGCACCTGGTTTGTTGCTGACCCAGACACCTATGATAGTTTCGAGATCTTAGGCGACGCATGATCGTAAGTATAGGCTACTTTGTAAAATGTAGAGGGAGTTCTTAATGCCTTTGATCCATGAATACGCGTGTTTCGATATTGTCGATATCTGTTCCATATACCTGCGAATACTTCCAAACATCTAACGATATTTTCTTTTAGCATGGTCTTGGCTTTACAATATCTCTCTACTACACTGTTGTACAAATTTATGTCACACTGTATTGGCATGCGTAACCGGGAACAACCTAATCTCAGAATTTGATAATTTACCTTTTTTAATTTTTAAGATAATGTTTTGTCTCTAAATTGTATTTTCCCATTTCGCTTCCCCCTTGTCGTCATATCACAAAATGCAGCTAGAGTGCTAGAAATCTCAAGGGATAGTTTGACGGCATGGGAGGTTATGACTGGTAATGAGAGAATCCTCAAATATGAAGTTCGGACTATACACAGAGCAAGAACTATGAACTGGCGCGAAAAAATTTCCAGTTAACCGCAGCATCGTGCCCCTCTTTAGGTGTATTTCCGCCCCCGAGCGGGGTGGGGGGATTGGGGCGCTACCCACTTTGAGAACCCCCGCTTTAGATCGATAATGTAATAGTTTTTTTGTATCATTTATTCTCAAGGAGTATCTATATACTTAGTTGATATTCAATAATGCAATGCAAGATAATACACATCGTTGTCTTATCAATTTTCTGCATCATCGGATTACTAATCATTAACAAAATGATATTTCACGAAGATAAGGAACAAATACGAAGCAAGTATATTCATTCATGGGCAAGTAAACTTACGTATATTGACTTAGGTTTATAAATCAAAGACTAGCATTAGGCCACAGCAACTTTCCCGTTGAATTTTATCTGCAATATTTGTTATTACATTTGGAATTAAGCAATTGCTTCCTCGCTCTTAAGTTTCGACCGAACAATAAGATTGCACGGACGTATTGCACTGAAGCTGAAGCCGCGCAGTTCTCAAGTGGAAGGAAATAAAATAAGTCACTCTGATTTGCAATACATATTCTTTATAATGTTTTCGCTTTGTATGAAAATGATATTTTAATGTCTTTGTTCTTTTAACACTCTATTAATGCACTATTCATTTTGTGCACCGATAAAGTATAATAATGTGTTAGATGTGTATTTAGATGTGTAATGAGTCAAAATTTGTTATTGTGACTTATCGAAAATTTCGTGTTCGTCGCAGTCTTGCATATTACAGCAAGGGTTCCAAAGGTTACTAAAGGTTAAGAACCCCTACAATATTCACTGAAATATTACTTGCGTCACAATGGCGGTGATTCTAATTTGTTGGAATCTGTATAGTCGCCGGAACGTATTCACCTGATGTTGGACCGTGAAAAATAAATAGTTATGTCATCAGCAAGCTCGGCGCAATTACAAACAAATTCCATAGGCCTACTTCTATTTATGATTGTATCAGAAGCCTTGAAATAATTGTAACTGAATGAAATTGCATATTTTCAGATACACCCTGTTCCAATGATATTTCTGATGTATAAAGTCTTCTGATACTGTGTTACTGCAATAATAGAACCGAGTATCCCATTGCATTTGGTACTGTGGGACTCAAACATCAGAAATACTCAATGGAAACCAAAATGACACCGAACGACTTAAGATTCGCAAACTAAGAAATCTTGTCTACTTGTAGACTCCAAGGCTCATATCATCCTCGACTCTCGTTTCCATGAATGAACCATTTTGGCTTTTGTTATCCCTGTATTGCATGGATCCTTCGCCTTTATCACATTGGAGGTCCGTGAAGTAGTTCAAAGAGGTCAATGAATGGCCAATGTTTATACAGCAGCTATAATACTACGTTTTCCTCATTTGTAAGAGCTGTCCTTATTTCAAACTAATTTCCGTTATTTGTCTTATTTCAAGTGAGTTTCTGCGCATGCTTTTTCGTGTTTATTACTGGAGGATAGCATACGCGTCAGATCAGTAGCATCTATTAAAAAGTGCCCGAACTAGATATCAATCGGATAGGGAATAATTGAAGTGTTATTTATTTATAAAATGACTGCTAATGTATTCTATTTCAATTCCAATCAAATCGCTTATCACCACTCCTGATAATAGGAACTAAAAAGAATGAATAGGCTATGCGATATTAAGGAAGTATGAAATTACCTCCTTTATTATGATCCAGATATTTTATATCATTCTTTTTGCAGAGTAACCCAGAAAATGACACAGAATTGCCTTTGATATTCGTTGGCGGCGTACCACGAAGTGGAACTACTCTGATGCGATGCATGCTTGAAGCTCACCATGACATACGTTGCGGCCCCGAGACACACGTGCTTCCCTGGCTGTTGGATGGAATAAGTAAATGGAGAAGGTACACCTCTATTCTGTCACTCCCACGATTTACACCTATCAACAATATCCATGCGATCTCAATATATATAGTCCTCGCCATAACTGATAAAGTCTTTTTAATTCACGTTCTTCACAGTTCGTGGAAATATATGATATTACCAGAGGGGACCATTAGCAAATTAATATACTACTTTTGAGCAATATATTTTTATTTATTTATTATTTTGTATATCTAATCTGTTGTTTTTATTAAGGATGATTATTTTGAAGTTTTAAAAAGACTATGACAAACTGATTGTGAAACGTAACATTGCATCAACTTATTGATAGTAGAAATTTCACTGTCCATTATTATTACATCACAAGTTCTATCGATGTTCATCAATTAGGAACTAAAAACGAATCACTCATTCTTATCATTTATTAATAAAAGCATGTTATGGTGCTTATAACATCGTGGTCTTTTGCACCACGTGACAACAAATTCCATCACTAACACCAGCCAACTTACAGATTCAGTACATGATACTCTCACTCATTCGAAATTTGTCCCATCATGAATGTTGAATCTGATTAAATGCAAAATCGCACTTTAGGCATATAGCTGAGTAACCGAATAGATGGATATACTAACCTGCACATTTATATCACAAGTTGAAATATTTATGAAGAACTATATTCCAGGAAAATAATCTCCTAAAACAGCACATGTTGAACATTGCTCATCTGCGACATTATAACCGTCCTACCATTAGTAACAAATATGTGACGTCGACACCAAATTCCGTAAAGACAAAAGAGTTCACACTCAGTTCAGAGTTTTCTCGGGAAAAGGACTAAAACGTGGTTATTTTTAAATGCTGAAACACCGATTGTGAACTGCTGTGTGTAAGTTACATATAGTTCTCAATTATACAATATTGCAATTACATGTAGTGACACAGCTCTATCACTTACTCTAAAGGTCCCCGGCTTCTCACATCCCTTTGGTCAATTCTATTCGTCGAATGCTCACATTCAAAGTATGTTTATCGCGACAAAAATTTTCTCACTCACTTACTTTCTTTAGAGTGGTGCATTGGGTTATTCGGGCGATTCAATAATCATTTTAATGCCATGACCCATGCAAACGAGAATGGTGATATGAATAAGCCAAGTTCGACGATACCGCTTTCCTGCTTACTGCTGTTTGAATCCATCCCTACCAGAATTGAGTATGATCGCCGTGGTATATAGTAATGGATAGTGCGGTATTGCATGAATTTCCTTCATACCCGATCTCGAACATAAATAAGTAATATTTCAATTGACTATTGTCTCGCTGTGCATTTCTGTCAATAAATTATATTCTATTGTGGTAATGCGATTCTTGATTTTAGAAATACTTCTTGTTTTCCATTCGAGTCATGCGAGACATGCTTCGACTTTTCTTATCCCTAGTTGTAACAAATTATTCATACAAAGTTGCGTATAATCCTTAAATAGTCGATGTGAGCTAGTATGCCCGGAGACCTACAGATATGTCATATTTCTGGTCACCAATAGTAACAGATAGCTGATATATGGAGAACTACAAGGACCTCCTTATTGAATCGTGCACATCGACTCTCTCAGTATTAGTCAACTTTACGTTTGATTTTGCTTTCATATTAATCGCATACAGTTATACCGTTGTTGCTGGACAAGTAGAGTGCAAACCGCCAAAAAGTAAAATTAAAGATGAGAAAATCTTATATGCCCACCTATCAAATAAAACAAAGGGACTTGGACATCAAGCCCTACTATTTCTACTCGATTAGCTAACTACTTTGGTGATTATCTAAAATTACCAATTCATACCTTTCAAAGCTCCGAGGACAAGACTTGCCAACTATTAAATGACGGAGTGGAGCCATATCCTTTAGATGCCGCGGTCTCACAATTCGTACTTGAAATCATCAAGCATCATGCCCCTTCTAAGCGTTTCTATTGTAACAAAGACCCACTTTTACTTCTGAATATGATGTAAGAGACTTGGTTTTTTAGACGGTGAAAAATGAATGACGGGTGCATTTTTTGCAGCTATCTAAATAAATTATTTCCAAACGCAAAATTTATCTACATGGCGCGTGATGGAAGAGCATCCGCTCACTCAATCGTCTCGCGGACAGTGACGATTACTGGAGTAAACTCGAGCAGTTACAGGCAAGAAACTTTAGTTTATATCCCGCCAACCATGTTAGATTCAGACATTGATTCATATGATCTATGGTGATGTCAGTGGCGGCTCGTCCTATAGGGCAACTGGGGCATTGCCCCACCTAAAATTCTCTTCAACAACAATTCTTTACCATTTATAGACGCACACCAATCTATATATACCGAAACCACAGCGAAAATCGTATTCTTCTTGTCCTTTCGCTTGTAAATGCCCATATATAGCGAAGTCTCTACGAAAATCGAATTCTCTTCTGTGTTTTTGCTTTGCGAATGCCTAGCCTGGGCATGCCCCGGTAGCGCTCATAACAAGCTTTCACTGTCTATTCTCTCAAAGCCGCGCACAATAAAGAAACGGTAATTTACTCTCTCCTATTCATAAAATGACCGAGCAACCGGGGCAAATTAGCTCTGTGCCCTTAAGGTGTGATGTAACAATCGTATCTATAGCTGAACTCGGTTACCGTCATATGCGTTTAGTCGACCTTTGGTGGTATAGGTCGATTTTGATGGTGATTCACACCATGAAAACTCTTGAAACTTGGTATGTCATGTCGTGATGGTGGTATTTAACACTGCCCCAAGTTTCAGGGTTTTTACTTAAAGTTTAGGGTAGTAATTTCGTTTCCGAAGTTGAGTGTGTGCTGATCCTTCATGTATCGCAAACAGATTTTACTCAAAAGCTGGTATTGGTATCCATTGATTTTGACGATGTTCAATACTGAGATCGGTTATGACATTTGGCACGGTAAGTCTTAACGTTAGTATCGAACGCTGTACCAAGTGTAAAGTTTGTCACTGAACTGTGTTAGTGGTAATTTCGTTTCCTAATTCGAGTGAGAGCTGACTCTCATTTATCGCTAACAGATTATACACAAAGCCGGTATTGGTCTGTATTGATTTTAACGATGCTCCTTACCTAGATCCGTCATAAGCTGTTATACAGTATGTCTTGATTTTTATATCGAACGCTATGCCAAGTCTCAAGGTTGACACTCAATGATTAGGGCAGTAATTTCGTTATCAAGGTCGAGCATGGTAGAGATGCGCTCCGATCTGACACTTTAGCCTTCAACGCATTGCTGATGTCACGCAAAAGCCGTTGTATCTGCGGTAACGTTAACTGAGATGATGATATCATTCTCAGATTCCATTCAAATATTTACTTTGATATTATATCCTCCAATGTCAATTTCACCGTGAAATTGTGGCCGTCAAGCCATTTGCTTACAACCCTCCCAAGCGCGATAGCTATTTAGTTTTCGATGGCGGCTAACAGCTGATCACTTGATCAGCCTATTCCTCAGTAAATTTTACGCAAAATTCGGTGTTGGTCTGTTCGCATTAATTTTGACAGTGTGCCATACCGAAAAGGGCCATGAGGACACTTCTCGATGATATCATGTAACAGTGTACTAAGTTTAAGGCTTTCATCCACGTATTTATTCGGTAATATATTTTCCAAAGGCGATTTCGCAGCAGACCTATAGACAGTAATAAAGCCGTATGTGTCGTGTTACAGTCTCCAGTTTCAAGGCCAAATCTTCTATGCTGTACCGAGACCGAATTTCCGAGGCTGCTATTCTTAGTTCTTCAGAATGATGTTTTGGATTCAATATGACAGGCCCAATCTATGAGATAACAATTGCGTGTGTGCGTATGAGTCCGAACTCGTTGACCTTTCCAGTTAGGCTCGAGTTATCGTTATGAGATAACAATTGCGTATCTGTCCGAACTCGTTGACCTTTCCAATTAGGCTTACGCTATCTCTCGAGTTATAGTCATTTCCATTTCTGCAGATAATTAGTCAGGCCTAGTGCGAACATGAACCGTGTTGAATCTTTTTTCCGTACGCCGTTTACGCAGTTACCATACTTCAAGTCACAGCTCACCGGCGGACCTCTNGAGTCTCGTGGCACATACGTTAAAATCACTGTTGCCGGGAAATTCATGTTACCGTACCATCATTAAGTTACTTGTTTACGTTGGAAAACGCGATTGTGACGTCATCTTGATAAAAAGTCGCTTGCAGCCCTTGCCCCACCACCCGATATTGTCACGAGCCGCCACTGGGTGATGTACTATAGGTAATGCATCAAGTTTCCTTTTGGCTTGCATGCTAGCGCCAGTGTTCTCCATGTTAGATAAGGAAAGGAACAACTGCGATATATATTAGGGTTACCATATTTTGGAAATCTGAATAGAGGACACTTTTTCAAAATTGTCAGACTTGCAATAGCGGAGGAAAATCATGTAAAATGGTTAATTTTTCCCACTTCGTGGTCGGTTGACTAAAATATGATGGCCAACTTTCCGGCTCAACTGCGAAATACAGTTTTCCTTTCAAGTTATCCGTTGGTTGACTAAAAAAAGATTAACTTTCCGACTCAGCTCCCGAAATAGCCGCTAGAGCGGTCATTCAGTGCTGATTTACTGTATCTCAGAGGAATTTTGCCCTATATTTAACCAAAATTCTCAAAAAAGAGGGCACTTGGGCGTCCTCCGAGGATACTTTCAAAAAAGTCAAAAAACGAGGACAAATGATCTTAAACGAGGACGCATGGTAGCCCTAATATATATGGAATGACAACTGTCACCTGGCCTCTCCATTCTCTTGTATAGTCTCTGACAAGTTCAATATATATTGTATATCTATCGCAGTTATGAATATTCCTATTCGTTTAGATCCGTGTTGCAGTATTGGAACCACATAAGCGAGCAGATATACGGCAGTTGTAATATATTGGGAGACACTACTTGTTTGCTTGTGCATTATGAGATGCTCGTCTTACAGCCATTGAAAACGACGAAAAGAATATTTGAATTTCTCGACATTAATTGGTGTCCGGAAGTCCTACATCACGAGAAGCATGTTAAGAACAAACTTTCGAAGTAAGTTTACACGGTCATACCTGAATTTTAGAAGAAAACGTTAGCCCCATCTTTCTTTTCGACGACACATATCGATACAATATATCAGCGAGGAATAAATG
>ATSW01127190.1:0-16073 GCA_000444245.1 Botryllus schlosseri | reverse complement strand
CGACTCAGGTAACTCTAATCGCTGGTGAATTCTCAAAAAAAGTTCATTATTCCGAGACGGTGCTCTGAAACCCTTTTTCCGCGACTAACTTCCGTTGGCTTGACCTTGTTTTTTTGTCAAATTTCGAGTCGCATGCAGAATAAGCCGTCTCCACGTGGATTGTTGAAGGTAAGTACAGCAGAGTTATAGACGAGCACAAAATCTGTGAAATTACCGATTTAAAAATTACCAGAGTTCGTACAGGTAGTCACCATTCTCAACTGCAAGTAGAAGTGACGTCGAAAACTTATACTCAAGCAGAGATAGACGTAGCGATTAGCAATGAAGCAAAAAGTAAGTATTGTAGGCCTACTTTTCCATAAAAAGTAAAAACTCGTACTAGAAGCTGAAGTATTCTATATTGATAACCACTTGACGAACTCGAACATTTGTATTATTTCGGAAAGTAGATGGACTTCGCTACTGATCACCACTGAAAAGTAATACTCACGGTGCGCAGAAGGCGTATATGAATATGACCGCTATCAGCGCCACTGATGATATCGAGCAACCGACGATGGTGATGATGTCCAGAGCATATATCGCGGTAACGACGGAGGTGGTGTCCTGTTGAAGATGTCACTTTAGATAAGCCGTCACATGCATTCCAACGACGACAAAATTATACTCTTAATTGTGCGACAAAACAGATGACAGGTCAAAATGAATAAAAATTATTGTATGTCTTTTCCAATGCACAAAAAAACTGTAATCAATTTTTATTACTAACGAATACCCGAACCAAGCTACTTACCAATAGGGAGGCAAAGTTAGTTAGATGGTTGCAAGTGCAGATGAGCGACCCGTTCGTGCTGTCATCGCGCACAGTGCATCCGTCCGGCGACCAATCACTGGCATATTCGAGCCAATATGCGCATACCGGGCTTTTTTCGACGTTGTCGAAAACTGGGAGCTAGAAAAAAAGTTTTCACATGTCATTGATAAATGCTAGTCACGAAGGAGCAGTCAATTTCAGAATAGCATTGAGGAAACTGTGTTAACACGGGTTAAACAGTGAATGAATGAACGGGTGGTGGTTTCCTGGGAGACGAGGAGTTCACTGGGTCAGTCTACCGGGATCCTGTATATGGAGGCAAAGATGCACATTCGACTCGTACATATGATTTGTGATGGCCAGCGCGTGACTCGCCGTGTGTCGTGAAGCATGCGGAGGATGTTGGTGTTCAAAATCGAAACCCGAAAATCTGAAATGCCTATTCTATCTCCAACATTTATTATGTCATAGCTATTACAATAACTGGCATCACGCTGATCTGTTTTGGCCGAACATTGCGATGACAGACACTATCAAAGGTGTAGCCTCGCATTTCTGAACAGGAATCTAGAAGGGATCACCAGAAGTCACTATGATTTGCTTTAGATATTCAATATAGTTTTTTCTTTGTTTTGGGAATACGACTTTACTTGGTGCGTTTTTGATGCTTGATGCACAATTAATTATGTTCCCTAGTAATCTATAGTAATATCTTAGATGTGTGTCCGGTAATATTTTCGTTCTTACTCATGGAAAATATAGGCTTCCCTAAGACTTGCAGAATAGCGTAAGTGTTCCCAGGGTCAATAAAGAGCCACCGATTTAGGGAAAAGGAAAGCTGCAATGACTTGAAATTCATGGTCCTTTCAGCTCGTCGCTTTATGTGGAATTTCATTCGTCTTCATCATATCTATGGATGAGTCCGGTTGTTGTGCATTAAACATTCAATCAAACAAGAATGTACTATGTATACTAGGCCCGTTCAAAAAATAATTTAGTTTTTATTAACTTTGAGGCTATCAGCTAAAATTATAAGGCTGGCTAACAAAACGATGCACACCAATTCAGGCTCAGTTCCTAAGAGTTGGAAAACTTTGAATTATTTGTAAAAAAATATTATAATTCATTTTTCAAACATTACTTTCTGAATCACGAAATTGTGAACTTGTCTACAAAAACAATTCAAATCAGATTTGACTTAATTCCAGCGCGTATAAAGCGAAGTTATTCGTTTTTTTTTCATTATTAACACTGGGCAACAATTTTGAACATGGAATTTGTTGATTTCGATTTTGCACTTGATTTGGGCTAATTTTGGCGTGCTGATTCCAGAAATATCACTGGTTTTCTTCTATCACGTCAAGTTTTTGCTATACGACGTGTGCCCAAAATATGCAAATTTTCACGAATTTAGCCATATCACTTTTCCATACCATGTAAAAATCCACACTTTTACCATATAATTGGTATCTAGCCAAGTGTTCAATTAAATTATTAAGAAAAAAAGGTAGTAGCATCGATCTAGGTCGACTATTTCTCCTATTTTTGGATAAAGGATGCAACCATCCGAATATATTTCACAGACATATTTGATGCAAACTGCAGGATATGGCAAGGAAAATAAACATTACATTTACTATCAGCTATAGGTCCAATGCCCCATTCAGCTTATCCAGTGTAACATCAAAGTGTTATGTGCTCGATAATTTGGATCAAGATGAAGATCTTAGGGATTGCAGACCTAATGATGTAGATTTTGAAATTGAAGATGATTCAGAATGTAGAGTAGTCCATCAACACAAGTTATTGTTCTGGCATAGGCTTTGGGACTTGAAATATAAATTTTCGGAACTTTTAACGTCCTTACGAAGTGGGAAAATATTACTTGGCAAGGTATCTCACTTCCGATCAGGAGAATCAGCCTACTTTCGGTAGCTTTTTGCATTGCTATGACACTGATATTGGCATGATGCTGTCACCATAGATTACTGGACGAGTTAGGGATCCCCATTTAGAACTCACGTGAATGACAAATGCCTATAGATAGCTCGAAAAGGATCCTAAAGTGTGGCATTCTCCAAAATGGCATCGTCTTAGGTGCAGTAACAATTGCACACTCAGTAAGTCTTCGTGAATGATACAGAAACATTGAGAACAATACAGAAATATAGAATTGTTGCAATATCAGAAGCACGATTGGATCGTCTGCGTCAGCTTTGAAATATTGTGTTTTAATTGTTTTTCAGATAATAAGGATGCACAGTACATGCAACCCTGATACACATGTGCCACTGCCATATGTTTATGTCGGACAGCAGACATTTGAAAAAAATATCTTAATAGTTTCCATGAACACCTTGACATAGTCAGAGATGGCCAAGGAGAAATGTCCTCCAACATCTGAAGATGATCGGGATAAGATACCAGAATAGGTTGGAGCTTATACAGTTAGCTGACTAATGACTATTGCTCGAGTACCAAACTAGACAACCGACAGAATTATGGGTTATTACCGTGAATTTGGACCCTGAAACATGCACTTTATTTGTCCTGTACAAGCAATATCAGTTTAAGTCAACCAAATAAAGCAGGGCAAATGTTCATTTGAAGCATAATGATTTACTTTCGACTGTGTGTAGTTTTTGAAAAGTTTCATACAATAAACCCAAAATATTAAAAGTAGTGCTTATATCTGGGTTTTGAGGCAATGTGGGGGTGCCTAACCCACAAACTTGACGTGATAGAGAAAAACGAAGGTCATTTTTTAATTCAGCGCCCGAAAGTTTTGCTTTTCATTGTTTTATAAGACTACTTGTCAACTCCATTGGGTAGACGCTATTTTTTTGTATCGTAAATCCAAAATTTCTCAACTCTGATAGTATCACTTCTACTATCAGGGATTGAGTCTAATATGGTGTATAACATATCTTTAGACAATATTTTCTTTAGATCGTAGATGCAAAAATCTAAATAAAAAGTTATTTCTGAACCATCCAAATGTATACATCCGAACTTCTCGCTGGGGAACGCCAATAAATAACTCATAGTGCTTACGGAAAATGTTATATTCTCATTCTGTAGTCCCGTGATACTGTTCTCCGCCAACACGTTTGCTGATAATATCATGTTGTCGGCAAGTTCAGCTTCATTTGACACGACTGTTGCGCTACTTTCAACGCGAGATGCAATGCCAGTTGTATTCCTCCGGAACAAAAGGCTATCGCGGTAAACCACTATCCATGATCTGGAACCTGAAATTACGATTTGTATATCTTGTGATATAGTAGCGTTTGAAAAAATTATTGGAGGGCTCGAACCCGACTTCGTGAATCGAGTGAGCAGTGATAAATTATATTCTGACAACCGAAATTAAGTTCGTCTCGTTTTCAATTCGCAATACATTTTCAATGCAAATATTATTGCGTGACGACAATAAGATAGGACCAAACCAATGAATAAATTTTGTTGGGGGAAACGAAGCAAAGCATACTAGGAGGAAATTTATTATTAAAGCAAAAAAAATTTGCCTGGATATTAGATATTCTCTGATCAAGTTTAGGCATGATTGATTTCATTTTATTCCAGGAAAACATCTCAGCTCTTGATACATAGATATGCTGAATGTTAAGCGCATTTCTTTCATTTGCTTGGCATAGCGGCCCGGGCTGTATGTTTGACATCCATGGTTTAGTTTTTTTTTATCTGAGTAACGGCGGGGTTTGAAGTCTCGACATCACATATGGATGTATTATACCAGAAATTGTGCGATGTCATTCGTAGCCTATATCCACCAGTTAAAGCTGATCAAGATTGAAGTCTACTCTAAATTAGCCCATCATTGAATATTAAACTGTGCCGACTTCAGGGATTAGGACCGAGCAGCTGTAAACCAAACGGTTGTGTCGGTGCATAATACAAGACGACGCTTGAGTAGATCAGAATTCAATATCCCGATGTAATATTCATTTTACCATAAGCCGCCGCTTCACTGGGAATGAATATGGATGCTTGAACTCTGTTTCCATCGATAAAGCTTCCAGCTGGGGTCGGTTCGTCAATGAACACAATCTGATCTGATCTGAATCCTTTTCCGGTGTCGGGTCTACGAAGTACTGCTACCCCGAATCCAGTCTTTTCTGAGAAAAATTGTTACAGTCGGCTCATAACTAAAGGTTTGTTCTTCGAATGCAGATCTGAAATTGCCTGCTTTTGTGAGGGCATTTGCTGATATGTGTAACTTGAGAGATTGCAATCAATACATATTTGTAATAATGTGTTTAGAACGTTCGCCAGTCATCCATCGAAAGCGCTGTTTATTGAATTGTACGATTGATAAATTACCATACCACATTTTGCTGTATTTTCTGCGTATGGTTATTTGATACTACAGTAACTTGTTTCCATGAACAATATTGTAATAGGACATTCCAGCGCTTAGTAATCTGAATGTTTGGAGTGAGAAGTTCGAAGACTCAGCAATATAATATTGCCCCAGAATGCGACATTATCATATCCACACGAATCTCGAAGTCAAACCATACTTGAAGATGTCATCTACTGTATGTGTATAGACTGCAGTATCATTTACTTACGATTACCCGATTACTTGATTACTTCAGTACCAATGAATGACGAATGCCTTATATCTGGGTAAAGCGGAATATATTCAGATTATTTTCGTATTGCCGACGTCATTTCATGTAGGTTACTCAGTCAAATTCGAATTCTTACGACAGAATTTCTCCGCAAACGAATTCTCGCACATTTTCTTGATTCATTATCTATTACCGAGAAAACAAAAACTATTAACACTATGATTCGTTTGTTTGCCTTGATAAATCAACATAGAAAGTAATATGTCGCGAATGTTCCCGTATTTTAGTGACATATACATACACCCGTCACTCTAAAAATTACTGACTTTCGAATTTACACTTGGTTCAATGAACATAAACTTTTTGAGGGCGGTACTCAATAGTAGATGAGGTATTGATGTACATGTCTTCGGGACAAGCGGGCGCGGTCGTTTCAAAACAACATGATAATATTACTGCACAGAAAAACCCACAGCTCTGCGAAATAGTAGTTGACCACTCACTGTCTGAAACCAGCAGACCGACGTCACCACTGATTGACGTGTAAGTCGAAGCCGTAGCAGTATTTCTGAAATTGCCGGTTGGTGATGAGTCAGAGGACAATTCCACTTTTCCTGCGACAGTGTGACTGCCAAGGCAAAATATAAATCAGGTAGAAGTAGTATGAATCATAAACCTTTGAGAAAGTAGCGCAAATTGGAAAAATCTACTTCAAGTACATCTAAATACAGAAGCACTTAAATTCTGATCACTTCTGGTATCACCCTCACAATCGTATGACTTATGAGCAGTAAAGTTTTGTGACTATCATTTTCAGGTAATGTAGAAATGGATTAAGAATGAAGAAGTGTTACAGCGTATATACTGTACACGTCTATCGTGTCTTTCTCAGATTTGCAGAATAGCTTAGGGTAAAAAATAGGGTAACGGCAGTTTAAGGTAGCGCATTGAGCTTCCACACAAATGAGTCAAATACGGCGATCGTTATGGTCCTACATCTCAGTGAGGTATAAATGCATGGTTCTGTTTTCGTGTACCACTTCACGCAAAACCAATATGGTCGTGCAGTCATAGCGAAAAGAGAGAGTGTATTTGCATCAATTTACCACCCCTGATATACGGGTGTGAATTTAAGCACGGTACACGAAGCCAGAATCTACTTCAGACCTATACCACGGTATAAATCAAGTACAACATTTGAATCCAAATTATTGGCACGTGGGCACGTTGGATTTTTGACCGAAGAATAATATTTGGATGCGAATTGAATACACTCTTTTCGATAAGAGTTGCTTTACACTGATTCAACTACATTGGTAGCATAAATAACCATAGGGATTGGCTTACTCGATTGAGGCGTCGAATTGGTGCGGAAGCATCATTTGGCAATTGAAAGTACTATACTACTGGTATTTGTTCGCATATCGTATATGAACGTTCTTTTGATCACTTACTCTGATGAATCCGATGTATTCTCTATACTCGGTGACTCCATTAAATTGCTGATGGTGGTAATAACAGAGTCAGCCACCTATGTTGTAAAAAGATAGCAAAACTGTCGTCAGACTTAATCCAAAGTCACTATTCACTATATTTCATTGCATCGAATTTTCTTTTTGAAGCAACTCGACATCAAATTTTACAAGCGGTACATTACGTAACCGATTCGGGAGGAAATCCCAATCTGTGTGTTTTGTTCTTTCCGTAACCAGTTTTGGTTCTTCAAACATTAAATAACCTACGGCATATTATTGTAAGAACTGGGATTGAACGACGAAATACACCGCTTTTCCAGTAAAGTTTACGTAACTCTGAATACTTCTCTATGTAAATATAAAGAATGGTCAAAAGTGGACGATGAAATCAAAATATATTTCTAAATTTAGCTCAAAAGTTGATTGAAGCCTTAGCCTACGTGTTGACTTCAGTATAGAATACGCGGAACCAAATACACAAACGAATTTGTTAGGGATCATTGTAAAGGATTATTCAATCCATTTCTGCAAAGCGTAAAGATTTTTAATTCATGAACTCCTGTAATATTGTTTTGAATCATGGGATTTGGAGGAGATGGTATATCAAATAGTAGCAACTCAGAAAGCTGACGATACTGATACGAGATACTGCCCATTAACCAATATATATAACTGGATTTGGCAATTTGACAACAAAATGAACCTGGCATAGAATTTACCTTTGTCATCAAAAATAATTTCACAGGTAAAAAAGCTGCACTGTCCTTATAACCGCATATTCTTGAAACGTGAAAATAAAATATTCCATATTTACCGATGTCGTTAAATTTTCTGCATTTGTAACTTCTTCAATGGCTTCAGTCGTTGCGCTAATCTCTTCCTCATTCAATTCCTCCGGTTCGGACGTGAGGATTTCCAGATTACTGGAAGCCTCTGCCCGGTTTTCGTCAGTTATTCCTTCAGCTGCGATTTCCTAAACACCATAAATCGGCAGATTGAAAATTGTTCGATTCTATTTCACGGCTTATACTTACTGTTATAGTTACGTCACATTCAGAAAGCCATGTAGGCGTTCCCCATTCACCTCCAAGAGAGCAGGGCCGTGTTCCGAACGGCCGTCCAGCTTGAAGAAAGATTTTTTCCCGTTAATAATATGGCACACATTGAGAAAACCGATTTTATTTGACAATCACAAATATACAACAAGCCTATGCATTTGAATTTGTCCATGTTTATGTTACATATATTAATTTTAAGTCTGCATCCCGGATATAGATTACTCCTAAAAAGTATATATGATTTCGGACTCGTAATCAAATTAAATCGGGTTTATTCACTGTACTAATAGTACAAATATCGGAGGCATTCGACAATCTCCAGAACCACAAAATATTCACACCCAACGCTGGGGCGTATGTCGTGAACTTTATTTCATAAATCTACATGGGGCGTTGTGCAGATGTCATGATGCATTGCAGCTTTTATACATTAAGTAATTCCTGGGGCACGCCCATAAATATTGCCAACTAGTTCAACCTAAGCGTTAATAGCCTCACCAAATCCCCCGTGAACGAAGTCATACTATTGCAATTGAATTATTTGAAGTCACTGTTTAGTGTCAACGACAATATGGACTTCCTTCCTCTTGCAAATGTTTCATGGCATCAGGAGTAGATGCAATTTTATGAAATATTTCACAGTACCAATACTCAGAGATGCATCCCCCAGCTGTTACGCAGACTTCTCACACAACAGCGTAGCAATGCTGTTCGCAAAATTTTTGGATCAGGGTTATCAATTTTTTTATGATCGCGACCCCGAATTTTAATTTGAAAATTTTCCTTGACCGACTTCTCAATTTGGCGTACCCTTCAATTCGGTGTATTGATTACTTAAAAAGTGGGAAGCATCTTCGCCCAAACATACTTTTTTCTAACTGTCAGATAATATTTTCATCTGCACAACTGCTCACATAGAGCGTGTGTGAATGGCAAGAAATACCATTGTCGACTAACTCGTTGTTTTCCTGAAAGGAGAAATTCCCGTCATCTTTATCTCTATACACCTGACTCTGTAATCTTCATAGTGATGATCAGACGTCATTCTTACGTTAATGTAGGTGGCGCACCTCAAATAGTTAACGTTCGACACGGCTCTCGGACGTTTACAAATGTTTCAAAAAGATGTTAAAAATAACTATGGTAATTTGGGGTATATATTTTCATGATCAATTGAAGCTGTGAGGCATGGAGACTTGAATTAACACGAACTATCCTGCAGAGGAAGTGTTATCATGACGTATCATCGAGTATGTTATCTGGAGGTGGCCAACATGTGATTCGCTACTGCCCGACTAAGGCATGCAACATTCTTACCTTGACGATACACGCATCATGGTGTCATTTTATTGCAATTGTAGCATTCAGACCAAGTTCACTGATTACTGACAACGAAAATACTACATGCGCAGATTGCGCACATACCCGGCACTTCATATTGCATTATACACAGACGCGTGTCGCGTTGGGATACAGCGGGCAACTTTAGAATTTCATGATTTGTCGCCGAGTGACGTAGGGCATTTGTTTCCTGGGCGAAAATCAGCTCTCGCGCCGCGCACGTGTGATGCCGCCAGACAACAGCGCGAGGTCTTACAATGGCGGTTTGTAATCGTAGTTGAGGGTGCGGTGTTAGTTGAGTTCGCGGATAACTGATGTTGAAGCAAAAACATAGCTATAGCGGAGTGCCGAAAACTGAACTTTGCATGCTAATTTATAATTATGCTTCGTATAAAAACATAGTTCAGGCATACGGTTACTTGATAGACCGTAGTTTTCTGTCGGTCATATCGTCAGCCGTAGTTACATGCGTGATTTCTCGAGTATAGTATTCATCTGTTCCTTATTAATTGATGGCATGTGCAAGTATGCTTCCTTATCCACAATGACATGTCTGACCATCACCAATCAGTGTTCCTTGTGAACATGTCAAAAATATTAGTGTTTGGTAGAATTATAGAGTATTATAGAGTCATACTCTATAGTAGAATGCAGATTTCTATTGATCATGAGGTCGTGACATGCACACAGCAAACCGTGGACTCTAATAGGTTCAATAATTTTCTACTCTATTGAAGCAGCTACAGTTCAGTATGCCTAAATGTCGAAAAAGACACCGATTACCGTAGCTTACAGAAGGAGATGGACTGCTGCGACCAGGTTAATCAAGCAGGCTTGAACTAACAAAAACGATGAAATTTTACAGTTTGAAGATATTAATTGACCAGTATCAAGTAAGTGTTTAATTTTATTCAGTTTCGGATTTGAGTTTCATGAATCACATGGTATTGATATCATAATGTTTGTGTGATGTCAATTTTCGAATCAAGCTCTTTTCTCCCAGCCAATAAGATGAAATCTTCTGCTCATTCTTACAATAGCTCCCAGTCCAAGTAAACATTTCATCATTCTCATGCCTGCTTTAATACACGAATTACTTTATCAACAGATGGCCGTAACGGTACAATGTTGGATCAATTTGAGGATGTCACTCCATTGCATGCAGAAACGGCTGTTCCTGCCNCTCNTTCTGATTCAACTCCCCATGAGAGCTCGGACACGGATGACCGCCCAACAATTATGTTATCTGATGTTTCATTGTGTCTGCCTCAACTTCGAAGCAAACTTCGCAGTTCCTATCCGAGAAAAAGCGGGGAGGTCTGTTTAATTACAATCTGAAAAATAATTCGATACGTGACTATGTATTTCTTTCTTCAGTCACCTCAACACAACGACGTCCCGAGAGCCACCACGTAGAGACGATTTTGGAAGGTTTGTTTAACATTTTGTACTCCCGAGATGTTGCTTGCTTTGTAAAATTATTATGTATTTATTATAAATTGTTTATCCATTTCCATAGTGTTAGTGTCATTCCAACTTGTATTTTCTGCAGATATTGATGATTCTGACAATGAAGCAGTTCCTGCTGATACTTATATTCATTCTCAACCATTGTCTGCCATATTCATTCTCAACCATTGTCTGCCTCAACTTCGAAGCGAACTTCGCAGTTCCTATCCAAGAAAAAGCGGGCAGGTCTGTTGAATTACAATTTGAAAAATAATTCGATATGTGACGATGTATTTCTTTCTATAGTCACCTCAACACCAAGACGTCCCGAGAGGCACCAAGTAGAGACAACTTTTGAAGGTTTGTTCAACATTTTCTTCTCCTGAGGTGTTAACTTGCTTTGTAAAATTATCAAATATTCATTATCAATTATTATTTATTTATTTTAGGTTGCTCTTCGTTCGAAATGTCTACCGACAGTGTATTCCACAGGCGAAACGGCTATTCGGATGACGGTACGTTCTGAGATTCATATTTTTATAGGAAGTGGCATTTGATTCACTTTTACGTATTACGCTTCCCAGAACTCAAATTTATATTATAAGGGGTCGAGCTTTGAGACATTCATGGCCATGTCGTTACACAATAATTGATGATTTTAATGTGCGGTATAGATGACTTTTAATTTTATTTAGAAATCATGAAGAAAATCTTGATTTGTGTGCGAACTATCTCGGAGAAAGTAGATGAAAATCAAGCGTATCTCGTTCGACAAGATGTTGGAAAACGTATGCAATCGCAGTCAAGCACGCAGAATTTTGAGTATTTAATCAAGAAACCTGCAACTAGTGTTGATGAATTAAAAGGCATAGATGAGGAACTTCTGCAGGGGGAGCAAAAGTTGCCGCAGTAAGTAGCTGTTATAATTATCAAACCCATTAATTTTCGATATACAATTGCTAACATTTTTTCCCAGCTGATCAAGTTAAATGACTCTCGGTGTAGTTTTTCATTCACTGTAAAAATACTGTTACAACTAGAATTGGTCATGATATAATTTGACAGAGTGCTGTTGCCACCTGTTTTTATGATTTTTTCTGGATTTCTTGGTTTTCCAGGTATCGTATATTTGTCGTTGGTTGGTGGACAAACTGTGACCGCTACAATTCGAGGCGTGTTGGACAAAATTGCAACCAAGTTTCTACTTGCTCAGTATTCCAAAGACGGACAAAAAGGAAAGCATAAGCATCGCTTCAAAGACCATGAAATGATCTATAGCCTTCTGATATGTGAGTATTGAAGTTAGAGCAACGCTCCCAGACAGTACAAGGTGTAATTAACTTAGCTCCAACCCTATCTTCTTGTAGCTATATGCAGAAAGCCCCACAGCAAAGTAACGGAGAAAGAGAAACGCACATCGGTGAAGTCTTCGAGTCCTACCCTCATTATCTCAAGAAGGTACAGTTTGCTGTTGGTTAATCATTCTGATATCCCTCGGCTAAAAAAAAAATCAGTCATAGGTGCTGGTGCATTAAATTATAATTATTTTTATGATGCGCATTCATGTTGGTGTCATATCTTATTTAGTAACAATCATCATTTTCTCGTGTGCCTTGCTTTGTATTTATACCCTGTGTTCTGTGATCTTCTCTCCTTTGTTTATATGCCCTCTGGATAGTAGTTGCATGGTGCTTGCTTGTCTAAAGTAATTCTGCTGAACAGGATTAAATACATTGGATTTTTATTACAAGTTCTTCGTATAGGTTTACTGTCCTACCATGACCTAAAATATAACAATGAACTTCTTGCAGCAATCATCAAGACCACAGGATGGACGCACTACTAGTGAAGAATTCGCCGTGGATGAGGTATGCATTTTTCAAACTTGGTTTTAATGGGACTCGTGAAATCATCCAGATTGAAATAGTGAGAAATTTAACACTGTTGATCCCGCAACACCATTTCTTACATATTCTCAGCATGGGATTCTGTTTTTTTTTTTGTTTAGCTGTTCCAACACAGCTCTTGTACATTAAATTGATGTGATATAGTGCTAGCTAGTCATCTATTTCTGACTTACCAACTGTGACTTCTTGATTTCAGGAATGATAGATGGTGTGCTTTGATGAGAAGAAAGAGGTGGACTAGTGAGCTTGAAAGTTACGTTTAATAGTCTCAAAGAAGACGTCATACAGTTCTTGCATCCAAGTGCCACCTTCTGAGGTTAACAGCGGACATCCAGGCACCATGTACTGGTGTAATTGCCTGCATTTAACCAAGAATGACATTCCTGCTACCTTTGCTCATTTATATTTGTACTTAGGAAACCTGTAAATAAGTGATTTTGCTGACATCGGCTACGCAGTTTTGCATTTCTTTATTTGTCAATATCGTAGGGTTACCATATGTCCTCTTTGAAAGAGGATTTGTCCTTTTTTAAAGTGTCCTAGCAGGACGCCCAAATGTCATTGTCCACGTTTTGAAAATTTTGCGTAGATGTATGTTAAATTTAACTGCGATAAAGCAAGTTCGAGTACCGGTTAGGTGGGTCTTACAGGAGTTGTGCCAGAAAAACGACCTTTTGTTTTAGTCATCTAAATGAATATTCATAAAAAGTGTGTAATTCGGAAGTCGAGTCGGAAAGATGACCTTCTTACAGTCAACAAACTACAAACTCGCAAAATGTTTAGCAATTTTACCGGATGTTACTGCTGTATTGTAAGTCCGGAAATTTTTATTAAGTGTCCTCTTTTCAGATTCCCAAAATATGGTAACCCTACAGTATCGTAAATTGGCTCACGGTAAAGTGTTTAAAGATTTTACTTGTGATGGTGCTAACACCGGCTACGCAGGTTCTTCATTTTTATGTATCAATATCTTGCCATTAGCTTGCTGCCAAGTGTTTCTTCAAGTATCCCTGCTTCTCCATTACTAATGTCCTGTCTATCTAGACACATCTAGGTAAAATCCAACAATAATTGCTAGTCAAATTTGTCGTAGCTCTGCTGTCTAAGGGGGTAAAGCGTTGTTGCAAAAGTAGAACTGCAATATCCAAGGCATGTTAAATTTACTTGGTACTTAAAACTAGTAGTTGAAAATGAAGGCATTGAAAGTACTTGAGCTGGTAGTTTGAAAACTTCGATTCGGACCAGGTGTCGCATTCTTTTAGCAGTTGTTAAGTGGTAGCCACTTTTGAAATTGTTGCTTTAGTGTTAGTGACTAATATGATGCTACGTCGACTTTTCGAGAATATATAAATTCAGTTGCTGACATTATTGTTGTTATACTGATTACATTGTGACAAGTCATTGTGAGAACGACAACCGATTTCACAAAACTAATTTAAACATACAAAATCCGAAATGAAAAAGTCTGTATAGTTTTCCTAATAGCACGTGAAGTAGAAGTGGTATAACATCACCTCTAGAGTAAGTAGTGCAAGTAGCCAAACCCGAGTACTAAAATCAACGGTACTTAGTTTAACACCTCTGGTTAATATGAAAGTGTGTCTGATATTTGAATTATTGACGTCGTAGTATATTGCTATGTTGGTTATACCTTGATATGTTAGTCCTGTGATTTTTGTTTGATTGCATGTATTCTGTAATATTAATTATACCTCCGAGCTCAGTACCTCAATTATACAAAATTGCAATATTGCTGTTGGAATATTTTGCACAATGCTTGCCTTCCACTCTTTGCGCCATTTATGACTGTGTGTAGAACTGCGCCTAACGACTTGTTATCTTTTATTGGCAATAAACTCATTGTTCCTGAAGTATTGTGACTCGGTATTATTGCATTAAGAGCTCTAATTTGAAAGGCAGCATTTAGCAACGTGGTCAGGACCAACGTGGTTAAGTTGTCGTTTCAATTACGTCATCAGAAACGTCAGCTCATCGCTACCTTTTGTTCACAGAATGTCGCAATGATAACGTGAGCGCCAAACGTTCAACGTTCCATAGTTAACGTAATCGTAACGTGACAGGCGCGTGATCTTGTTTGCGGGGATACCGATAAGGTGTGTAAGATTAAACTAAATGCAAAAGTAAAGAAGATCCTGATAACTACCAATTACAAAATTTTGGTTCGCAGTTACATTTTCACTTGCTCAAAACTGTTCGACTGCATTTGATGAACATTAGGATGCGGAAAGGTTCTGGCCCCAGTAAATAAAGCTAAGATAGGAGGTAAGACTGGGATAACATCTCTACAAATGTGCGATCTAGCGTGATGAAGTCTTGGTTGAAAACTTGAATTTCTTCTTGCAATTGCTTCAGCAGGCCTCAGTACTGGAAAGAGATTTAAAAAAACACTGACGGTGGTGTAGGAAATGGTTCAGTACAGGTTACAGAAGAGTTTATTTGCTTTTCGTCCATTTATGAAATAGTAAGATTTTGTTCAATAGCCTATATTGTATTTCACCAAGTTTTCTGTTGGAGCTGAAGTTGGTCAATGGGAAACAGTTTAGTATGATACACATAGAACACTCATGTTAATGGGCTAATTATTTTATGTTGTGATTGTCATGTTTCAATAACAATGAAATTGAAATTGTAATGATAAATTTTTAATCAAATTACAATTACAATTACACAGAATATAAATGCTTCAATGGCTATTAAAATAACATGAAAAAATATATATTAATTACATGCAACTCAATTACAAATTACAGTTGATCCTACTGTGGCCGCCTCGCTCGCAAAAATGAAATCGAAAGTGAATAAAATTAGCCATCATTCACCGAAATACAATCGTAATCTTAATTATAGACTACGGTGCATTCCTAGAATTGATTGATGCCGTTGAATGGATTAGTAAAAGACCGTGGATCTAAACCTAGGATCGTTTGCCTTTATTATGGGGATCACAATGATGTTGAACATACTCAGCTTCCAAAATATGCCCTGATAAGTTTGACATGATATTGGCAGACATTGTATTCATATTTCATTCATCATTCCAGGTGAAGGAAGTGGATTTGCGTCGCAATAAGTTATCAGCAACAGCACTACGTTCACTTCTCCGACATCGTCAGATTGAATCGCTATCTGGAAAATTGGATTGGGAAGTAGGATTGATACTATGATTTAGTTGTGTACTAAGAAGCCATTATAATTTTATGTGGGTATGCGGAGACTCGTGACGTGACAATCGCACATGATTGGTGACGCCATAGTCGTGATCAAAGCATTATATGTACATTCTCTGCATTAGGGCTGTTCAAAAAACCTTCAGATTTCTTCGGTCATGTTATAAAATTGTTAGGTTGGTGACAACAACGCTGCACGCCAACTTTGGGTCAATTGCAACTTGTAGAAGCGATTTTCTTGCAGTG
>ATSW01127183.1:0-12945 GCA_000444245.1 Botryllus schlosseri | reverse complement strand
CTCAGGCGGGGTCTTGGACTCGCGAGATATTTTACGTACACACACGGAAATGGGGGAGCCCCGCTACGTACACCATCCGAGATTATAACGGGGACGTAATTAGTGGAACGTTCTACGAAAGTGAATTACAAGCCATCGATAAAAAAGACGATGTCTATCGCGTCGAATCGATACAGAAAGTGATCGGGAGGGGGCGCAAGCGGAGATATCTAGTGCGCTGGGAGGGTTATCCAAAATCGATGGACTCTTACGTTGACGGTTTTGTATAAAACAGACACGACAACTCGACCGTGGTAATCATGGATTTATCGCAGCGGGGTACGTTACGGATACCTTTGGTGGTTCTACAGCTCGCGATACTGTTTTTTATCGTGGGGGTAACTGTGTACAACTTATTCACCGAAACCCAGACGGATCTATCCTCGCTAACTAGGGTACTGTCTCTCCAAACCGCCGACGAGGATGACTCTTCTGGTTTTACCGAGTAATTCTTCAATGAGCGTTTTTAAGGNTAACACCGCGAACGATTTTGTAACCCAACTATTCTCCGAGTTAAAATATGATACAGAAAGATATGAGGCATCGCTTGCNGAGNTCATGTTCCCAGTAAGCTTCCAGCCCACGTTCACGGTAGACCACAAGCGGGCGGGTATCGAATTTTCTGACAGCGGCCATCGTCACGTGTATTACATACCGCCCGGCAAGTATCGTAGTGTCCCGGATCTGTTGGAACAGTTTCGCTTGCGATACGAGAAAGAAATTACAATCAAGCAATATACCGGTGGCGTGTTCGGCTTGAGCTTTAGGTATCTCAAGAGTCGATTTCCACAGGCCGACGAGCCCTTGATACGGGTCAAAAAAATCAGTGGTGCGGGTCCGCGTCTCACCAGCATCGAGGACACGTTTCCGCGTTATTTTACAGTGGAACATCATGTTTTGAAGAAACAAAAACCAATAGAGTTCTTAATCAGACCGAAAACCATTGTGAAAGATGTAGACACCATTTATATATACACCGATCTGATCAGACCTCGTGTATTCGGCAGCGAGCTAGTACCTCTCCTTCGAAGCGTTCCGGTCACCGCGCAAGAAGGAAAAATACAGCACTGTGTCTATGATAAACCTTACTTTTTTCCCCTGGCCAAGAGTAATATTCGAAATATACGAGTATATCTTCGTGACAAGAACAATAACCCTGTCGCGTTTAAAACAGCTCCCGTTACAGTGACTTTACTGATCCGTCGAGGAGCCGTCAAAGCGTTATGAGCTATATCACGATATTCGGAAGCGGATCCGATTTCACGGTTGAATTACCGGTTGAAATCGAATCGGAGGGTAAACAAATCGCTCTCCGTGAAATTAGCTTCAACCACGATTTTCAAGAAAGAATTGTAATCACAGAACCCACCCCGGCCATGAGCTTCTGGAATACGATTGTCAAAGACGTCACNGAAGTNTATGAGTTACCCACCGGAGATTTTGATAATGTCGANCANNTAATGCANAGAATTAGCGAGGAACTCGTGAACGGNTATCACTGGTACTTTACGCCCAGCCAGAATCGATTGGTATGCGAGGGATTCCCACCGAATTCTTCTCTGCTCACATCTACGCTCGGGCCTTACGCGAATTTCGGNAACTACCGTCTCATACACGAGCATCAGAGATACGATATTGACGACATCATCGCGGAGGAGGGAGAGGTNCCGATCTCATTACGCGAGGTTGAGCACATTGAATTCGATGCGTGGTATANCCCGTCGATAGTAAAATCTCAGTATTTATTTATATATTGCGATTGCGTGCGCCATCTCCCGGTAGGTGATTATATGTCCAGACTNCTACGAATCATCCCCGTTACGGTACCGGAAATGAAACGACAGCACGTATCATTCAGGAAACCGTTTTACCTACCCGCCGATGCCAANAGCTTCCGTAGCGTACGCATCAGCATAAGAGATTCTCTTGGAAAAGAACTTAAATGTGGTGACATTGAATTGACCCTNCACTTACGAGATGACGTTCCAAACACTGACCGGTGACGGNCCCGTATTTACCCTACCCCACGGAATGGATTGTAAAGGTCTTGAGATTGCTCTTATGGAGATAAACTTTGTTCGTGAGTCGNGCGAAAGCCTCTACGCNTTTATCTACTGTAATGACATCGAGTCGACGCCGGTGGGTGACGCTTTGGTCCCGTTGCTAAGAGTCGTTGCGCTACACGAGGGNGAGCGACAAAACCATATATTTCAAAATCGATACTACGCCAAAGTCAGACTCGACCGTTTCGAGTATTTCTACATCTATATAAGGGACGAGTATGGTGAATTATTGGACATCTCGGGTTTGGACCTCACGATACATCTCAGGGTGTCGTTATGAAAGTNCACTATTGTTGTGACCGAGAAGCCGTATTGCACCACTATCAGACCGGAGCTGGGAATTACGGTTTTTACCGAGGGTCCAGGCAAAGCGGTAGCGGACTCGCGTCGATTTTTCGAACCATAGGCCGGGCGGTCTTACCTCTAGTGTCAAAAGGCTCCAAGATACTGGGGAAACAAATCCTCCGTACCGGGTCGAATATCGCTAAAGATTTGGTGGCCGGGCGCTCGCTCAAGCAATCCGCTATATCACGGAGTAAAGAAGGAGGTCTACAGCTTCTCGATACCGCGATCGGGGGTCGTAAACGAAAAGCCACGAAAAAGCTTAAAAAGGGCGCGCGGGGAGGTACTACGTCAAACAAGAAACGTAGACGGAGAGATATATTCGATGGCTAAATTGATGCATGAAAATTCGGCCGAGTGCCTCAATAGCGGATTAGATATTTTCACGGTACCACCGACGCAAACGGCGGTCGCCGACACCAGTACGTTGATCGCCACACCGGATAAATTGGGCGATGTCATTGAGATTAACGTGAAAGGTAGCGATCATTACTTGGATTTGTCCAGCTCGTTTATGAAAATACAACTGCAAGTCACCAAAAAAGATTGCACCACGATCGGGGCAGACAACGTCGCTGTCGTGTCGGATATATTCGACGCCTTATTCAAGCAGATCGATCTGTATCTGGGCTCGAAGCTGATCACCACATCGGACAACAATCACGCCTACAAAAGCTTCATTTTCCATCTACTAAATAGCTCTCGCGCGGCCGGCGAAACCTATCTGAAATGTATCGGCTGGATCCCGGATACGATGAAACAGCAGGATACTTTCACGGCAGACAACGTCGGCTTCACGGCACGTAAAGCCCTGACCGCCGACAGTGCAACGCTCGAGGTCATCGGCAAGATACCGCTCGGTTTATTCGATCAGGACAGATATTTACTGGATAACGTGGATCTGTCGTTGCGATTAATCCGTAACGATGACGATTTCTGTCTCCTCGGGTCTCCCGACTCGAAAATCGTATTGAAAAAAGTGGAATTGCACGTCAAGCAAATTCAAGTTTCAGACTCTGTCAGTTTGGCACACAAAACGATGCTTCGTACGCACACGGCGAAATACCCTATTATAAAGCTCGAAATGAGTAATCACTCTTTTGGAGCGGGTGATACCTCCATTGAGAAAACGCTGATTTCTGGGGTCATGCCTCGACGAATCGTGATTGGTCTGGTCCCGACCGCTGCCTATAACGGTAGTAAGACTCGGAACCCCTTTAATTTCTGTCACTATCACGTCGGAAATCTGGCTATCAACGTGAACGGGAAGCTTTTGTACGGGCGTAATTTCAGATTCGATTTTGATAAAAACACAAACCTCGAGGGGTTTTTCAGCGTCTACCAATCCACCGGGAAGTGGGATGCTCAGGAAGATCTTTTTATCGACTCTGAGAATTATAAGGCGGGATACACTCTGTTTGCGTTCGATTTGACCCCAGACCGTACGCATCAAGGCTGCTTTCAACTAGAGAAGACCGGGTCCGTGAAGCTTCACATGACCCTGACCGCGGGGTTGCCGGAAGGAGCGACTCTANTGTGTCTCAAAGAATACCAACAACTNTTGGAGATCTCAGANAAGCGNGAAGTAGTGTCCGTATGAATACCNATCAAATTAATCATATTTTATTCAATCATCGCGACACGCGAGATTTATTTGCCGGGACTTTTGCGATCGATTTATTACCAGCAAAGCTACCTAAGCCGTACGCAGTCGTTATCAATTACGACCCTAACGCGAAGGGNGGCTCGCATTGGATCTGTATCTTCGCCGATCAAGATGGCACGCACTTTCACGACTCTTTCGGGATTCCGCCNCTGAAGAAGGAGATCTATAGGTTATTGGGCGCGGACGATTATACCTTCACTAGTGTGCAATTACAGTCTTTACGTTCGTTTGTGTGNGGNGAACATTGTATCGCTTTCCTAATTAGAANGGGTCAAGGTGTAGGTACCCTCGATTATTTAGATGCTTTTGGTTCTGATAAACGTGTGAATGATCGCCTCGTTTTTGATTTTGTAAACAAAGAAAAATCTACTTTGTGAACGCTCGTGACTTGTATTTTCAGATTGTGTATGNTCAATAAACNTTGTANAGCATACGTTNTAGTCTTTTTACGAGCGTTCGGGAGTCGTTGGCNTCNTAAAGATCATACTCGCTACTANCCAGGGAGCAAAAAGAGGTCAACTACGNCAGTATGACGCAGACCAGAATCGTNACCTTGCATCGTTTCGTCTGGCCGAACGCGTTGACAATCCACCTAAAACACGANCCGGGATCTCACATACGGATCCNNAGGAACAAATACTATACTGACGTCATGTTTGACGGNCAAATATTNCCAAATCCNATCNTGTTTACACGCAATTGGATTAATCAACCCACCGCGGAACGACACGTCAAGCCAGGAGAACTATACCGATTCGTCGGCGTACACACCATTGAAATTAAATGTCAATCCATTGTTATTCGCGGGAAAATATAATATATATCAAATATACAAGTCTCGTGTCCAGAGGCGAGGTAGAATCAGGAGTGGAAAAGTACAAGTAGAAGTACTCCAGTCTGAGTACAAAGGTCAATCCAGATTCGTTTTCTCTCTACTGGTAATTATTCCCCTTTTTTAATTGCCGCATAGCCAGAAGGGAATTCCCCTCGCGTATTGCTATAAAACTGAGAATGAGCTAATTCTTACACTGTTTATTATCTTGATAATCTTTGTTTGTTCTTTATAAATCGCGAATGGGCACATTCCGCCCAAACATCTAACTACTATCGTCAGCGAATGAAGAATTTCAAAAACATGCATCTAGCTACATTGCACACAACCAATTATGACGTCATAGAAATAAACAATATGAAATACAGGCAAACCGCAAGCGCAGCTATAGTGGCCAATTTTTAGATTGACTAAAAATTTCTTCTGCTGACACCAGCGAGGTCGGGGGATTTTTTAAAAAAATTTCATCGCGATATTTAGTGCAAGTTGCATTCTCAGCCAAATGCTTGCCGATGGCAGATCTCATAGCCATGACCTGATTACGCTCTAGTAATCGCAGATCAGTTACAGCTGCATCTTCGCGAGAGTCTGATGAGCGCGATCTAATAACGCTCGGAACATGGTGTTTGATGCGTTCCTGCAAGCGCTGAGTTGTTCTTCCCACGTACCGACAATCACCGTGGCACTCAAAGCAAGAGCTGCCCTGAAAGCAAGATTGAGTGATTTGGCACATGCCTATTGTGCATATCCTATTGATTCAGCTAATTTTTTAATAACGAAGGAATGTTTCCGCGCAATAAAAGCATTGCGACAAAATCCAGACATTTACATCAGCAAACCGGATAACGGGTCTGGGGTTGTAATCGAGAACAAACGGGATTACATAATCAATAATGGAAGCAATACTGGGTGACGAATCAAAATTCAATACACTTGGTCCCGCTGCTGAATTCGATGACATTGCGAAGATCGAAAGTCGGATATAGCGCCGAATATTTAACCTCTAGAAAAACGGCTCCAAAACATAAGGTCTACGCGTCCATCAGACCGGTCGGAGCACAGAGGCCACGAATGTGCGGACTTCCAAAAACTCATAAAACCAACGTGCCCGTTCGACCAATTCTTTCTATGATTGGGTCGGCTGAGCACAAGCTCGTGAAATGGCTTATCGGTATTTTGGAATCAGTGCGTTCCATGTATGGTTCGCATTGCGTCTCTGATTCGTTTACATTCGCGCACGAGATGAAAACCACCGTCTTACCAAACTCGAATATGTTTCTTGGTTCCTATAATATCGTTATCCTCTTCCAGAACGTGCCGCTGGCGGAGAGTGTTGATATTTGCGCGTACGCGGTACACGGTGGTGGTGATGATTTAGCACCACTATCCTTCTCGCGTAAAGTGGTCGTTGAACTTCTTGATACGGCAACTTGCTCTGTCGAGTTGACTTTTAACGATATCATGTACAGGCAACCGACGGTTTAGCTATGGGATCCCCTATTGGCCCAATTATAGCTAATATATTTGTGGGATTCCATGAACATAAAACCAAAAAACCAAATAAGACCAAACCTCCATTCATGTATCGTCGCTGTGTCGACGACACCTTCGTTATCTGTAAAAACGAAACGGAGTTTGATGGCTTTCTTGATAGCTTGAATTCTCTACACTCGTCTTTAGAATTCATGTTTGAAAAAGAGCTGGCGAACTCGTTGCCATTCTTAGACGTTCTAGTGGGAAAACGGGGTAATAACTTTGTCACTCCGATTTACCGGAAGCCAACGTTTACAGGACAATATTTACGCTGGAATTCGATCAGCCCGAACCGCCGTAAACTAAATTTGATTGGCACGTTGGTGCACAGAGCCATGATGATATGTTCGGATATAAATTTGAACGAGAAGCTAGAATTTATCCGCAAAATTCTAATCGATAACGGGTACGTTGAACATATCATCAAGAGTTCTGTGGACAGAAAACTCAGTAATTTCAATCCAAGCAAATCACAAAACACGAACGCACGGCCTGGGGAGAATGTACACATACTTTTATCCTGGCTGTGCCCCATCTCTTCCCGCTATGAAAAACAATCGATTTCTGCTGTAAATCACTGTTACGATAACGTAAAAACTAATGTTGTGTTTACCACCATACAATTGCTTCCTGCAACGCGCAAAGATGTTCTTCCTGCTTCTCAACCAAGCAATATAGTCTACGATTTCAAGTGCCATTGTGATTGTCGGTACGTGGGAGGAACAACTCAGCGCTTTGCTGGAACGCCTCAAGCAACATGTTCCGAGGGTTATTAGATCGCGCCAATTGGACTCTCGCGAAGATGCAGCCGTAACTGATCTGCAATTACTAGAACATAATCAGGCCATGGCTATGAACTCTGCCATCGGCAAGCATTCAGCTGAGGATGTAACTCGCGCCAAAAACTATCGCGATGAAAGATTCTCTACATTAGGTAGAAGCCGCACTCATTTCCATCTGTCTGCACTGGAATCGACTTTTAGTAAAATCCCCGATCGCGATGCTGGCAGCAGAAGGAATTTTTAGTCAATCTAAAAATGGGCCACTAGCTGCACTCGCGGTTTGACTGTGTTTCATGTTGTTTGTTTCTATGACGTCATAATTGGTTGTGTGCAATGTAGCTAGATGCTTGTTTTTGAAATTCTTCATTCGCTGACGATTGCCCCCGAAGAGTGTCAGCTCGAAAAGTTCCGGGTTTTACTATATTTCTGCCATAGATATAATATTAGAATGGTTCCAAATCCATAATTCGTAAAACCAGTTAATCAGTGCTCGTGATTAACGGACGGGCATGTCAAAAAAAGAAAGGTGAATGCCGACGGCTGAAATTCCAAGACGAATAGGAGCACTAAATATTTGTTCACAGAAGGTGTACCCGTCCTTTTAGTTTGTAACAAGCAGGTCACCGTGGAAAATAATTTGAGTCGATATAATGGCAAAAACACAACGATAGACACTCGGCTACAGTGTTGGGATGACTCGAGTCAACAATTTTGTATGACTTGACTTGACTCGAGTCACTTTGCAAAATTGACTTGACTTGACTTGACTCGGGGCTTCAGAAATATGGATTGACTCGTGACTCGGAACAAAATTTACGAGTCAATTTCAAGTCACCAACTAAACGGTGTCGATTAAATCTCTGTATCTTGTTTACGTTCGGATTGTTCGCGACACACTGGTGTGGCTTGTGAGAGGAACCAGTCATTCACTGATTGTACCTTTCACTGATCCTCCATTGTTACACCGCAAAAGAATTGACCGGAAACGAAATGATGAAAGCTTACGTTCATGTACTAGCAGTAGAATAATCTAATAGCAACGCAATCTCTGTTTCTGAGACGGCTCAGTGCTTACATCGCGCTGTCCACCTTAACCAGCCATCTTGTATGATTTGAATCGAACGAATATAGTTTATCGATTTCTAGTTTCACGGATGTGTAGATGGGTAGTGAATCGTACCAATTAAATTTGTATCAACTTATTGGCGCTTCGTATTCGATAATCTATTTTCGCACATATAGGCCTATTTTATAAGCAGCTATACGCGTGGATGAGCGATACAACGCCTTTTTGCATGTATATTTACCTACACACTTATTATTTGATTCAAGATATATGAACAATCATTCTGTCTTTTACACATCTAGCAAAATGTAATGACTTTGAATCATCACTCATACTTCGAAAATTAAATTTGATTTGAATTGTGACTTGACTCGACTCGACTTGACTCGAGTCACCTCCAAAAAACGAGTGACTTGACTTGACTCGAGTCAAAATGTGCAATGACTCGAGATGACTCGTGACTCGAAGGTAGTGACTTGATCCCAACACTGCTCGGCTAAGGGCGGGCGCATTTCGGAAGCACTGCTAGATCGCATCAACAACAAAGGCCGTTGCACTGGTCGGAATGCAGCGACAAGACAAGCTTTGTAGTTCCCGAAATACATTTTAATGTCTCAATAATAACGTGTTTGTAGCTTAAAAAAGAGTTTGAAATGTATCATATTTACTATTGTTTTAAATTATGACGACGAATAAATATTGTTTTTAATAATTAACCAACACTTTCTCATTGCCTAATACCAATACATCCACCGAGCAACATGTACTAACTATGTAATACACTAATTTCAATTTAGTCAACACACCACAGAACTTGGTTAAAATTTTTGACTCGGCTTGCCAACTTATTTCTCCTTTAATTGGGCCCACGGGGAAATATAATTGCACACCCCTGGACAAGATGCTTTGCGATACTGTGCGATATTCACGACACAATGCGATGTAATGAACAGACAAGTCGGTGTCGGAACGACCATGTGCGTTCCACCAATTTAACATTCACATTGATCAACTGGCAAGTTGACAGTTAAAACTATAATAGTGAAATAATTTACTAATTATTTTCGTCTCTTATAAGACGTATACGTAGGGGCGATGTGGTACTGATGCATCAAAAATTACAAAATTATCTCTGGCCCTCCAATTTTCAGCCGATAATAGCAGATCTTTTGCTGTCTCAACACCTCGATACAAGCTCTACCTATCTCGGACATTTACATGAATATGCGCCTTTAAAAAATATTTATAAACGTTCAAAATTTGTTTCTCGAACGTATCATCGGTTCCCATCCGGTAGGTCCAAAGGCACACGACCACGGGACCTATGAGACATACGCTCAAAAACTCAAATTTGTCAACTTGTTTTGTTATGTAGGCCTACTATAACACAATGTAACAAAATAACATCCCGCATCCCACTTTCCTTACGTAATATGTCAAGGCGGTGATACGCATATACGTCAGGAAGCACGGTTTTAATGACTGTAGAGACATTACTAGGGCAAGTTTTGTTCCACTAAAATCGCGAGAAATTTGCACATGATTTTAAAAAAAGTTGCATTTATATATTTTTTTAAATATTAGGGTATGTTATACTCGAAATGTTCCGTCGCACAAGCTAACAGTTTACGAATTCCAGGATGCTTGCTTGTTCCGTTTCTTTCTTCGCTATTTACTCGATCGTGCATACACTTTTATGTTCTTCAGGTTTGTAACCTGACAGCATATCGCCGTCAGCTCCTGTGGAGCTGTCAGATATTGTACTTTTTCACCTCACTAACGGTCTGGCGAGACCGCCTAAAATTACATTGTTTCATGGTACGCAGCCAGAACATAACGCAATACGGATATCATTTTCGAAAAGAAAACAATATACAGATAGCACACCCCTCATCTCCATCAAAGCATATCAATTAACACACCCAAAACCCCTAGGTCTGCAATCTTTACCCAAGGCGTTGCAGGAAATTTCACTGTTTACGACTTTAACAAAGTGAATAGCCTGAAAAAGGCGATTAAGTGGAAATGTAATTTTCGTCGCTCTCGCCTGGGTGTCTGTGAAATGGTAAACTACCACAATTTAAACGTCAGATAATTAATCAGTATTGGATGAACTTGTAAATCAGAGCCTTGTGACCAGGTTACAGTTTATATTGTTACTGATTATTTGGTCTATTCGTTTGCTGTTTTTTCTTCCGAGTTATTCTTTTCATATGGTTTGTTGTCCATCAACTAGCTGGGATAATGTATATATATTGCTTTCATGTTATTGTTGTTGTTGCTGTCATTCTTGTTTAGTTCTTCCGAGATGTGGCTTCACGCATTGTCATAGTCTGAAAATCGCTACTCACTAATTGATTGTTAGAACTGGTTTAGCGCGCAACACCATATATAGTAGTTCAGCACCATTAACCCCGCAAATAACAGCAATAAAGAATCGGAAATACAAGTTCTGATGCATTTCAGAACTGAGGACTGTGCGACACGCTCAGTTTGTATCGGCGGTATCAATTCTATAACAGCTGACGAAAGATCGTGTGGAGACTTCGGAGGTAAGTACATTTGACATAGGATAAACTAAGTTGAAAGTGTTTGTGTGCTCTTATTAAACTATGAGTAAGCAATAGATATACTCTATACCAGGGGTGTCAAACTCAGCTTGCGTCGCGGACCAGATTCAAACGTTGAGGTCACTCGCCGGCCGCACCAGCCAACTGTTTCCGATAATGTTGCCTCGAAATCCATGACATTGTTTTTCACTTCTATAATTTATTATCAAGCATTCTATTTTATTGCGGATCATAGCAGTTATATTCTAGCAACTTTGTTATTCGCAAACAACGGAATTGGCAAAAATACGATAACATGTTAATGGTTATAAACAGCTAAATCCTAGTGACGCTAACGACGATGGAAGTTGGCACATTTTTATGATCCCTTCGTTTTATTCGTATTCTGGCGTTAGCCCTGCGTATACGTTGTTAGGAATACTAAAGATTCAACCGTAAACGCGGATGTTTGAATTTCATTATCTTGAAATCTTGATACCGGTTTCTTCGAAGGTCGGGTACTTTTTGGACAGAAATCATACAGGTAACCTGCATATATCGGTTTTGCACAGGCACTGTCACTGACACTACAAATTTTTTCCATTATACTCTGAATTCAGTGTGCGGTTTTTTCTTTCTCGAAATTGGTTGTCCATTTCACGTACTTGTTCATAATGGTCAGAAGAGTCAAAATACAATATCACTGTCGGATGGTATAAACATGTTCGACATTTGCTGTCCTAAGAGATAACTGGATGGAAGTATTTGTTTACTAAAATTTCATTATTTGGTAAAAATATGCTGGATAATACAAGCATTTTTCAATTGATATTCAAAAGTGCTTTGCCGGCCTACTGAAACAATCTGGCGGGCTGGATGCGGCCCGGGGGTCGAATGTTTGCAACCCCTTCTCCGTACTCATCTACAATTCTAGATTATCATCATTTGAACTATTTGCCAGACACAAAATTGATATGTTAAGATGTTGCGAAGTCACGGTATTCTGTGTTTCTAACGTAGGTTGGGATGGTTTACCCGGAGATTCACCAACGGATGATGCGCCAGACGGATCCGCGAGATCGATTAACGATCTCAAAAGCACAATTCTGATCTTCACCAGAAACTAGTTACGAGACGAACATTGCTACTGCTCATTCATTGCAAAGTACTACTGTACTTCAATTAGTGTATATAAGTTGAATCTATTCAAAAATGCTATGCGTCTTCTTAGGATTTAGTTTTTGATGCAACGGGATTGTTCACATTTATTCATTTATTTTGATATACTGTATATCAGCCTTTCAAAGTCCCACTCCTTCCTTCTACGTAGGCCGATAACTGCGGTTCCTCACTTGATTGCACCGTGAATACATCCCCCGGTCCATTCGCCACGTAAGAGTGTGAATATTTCTTCAAGTTGAACTTAATCCACTCAACTTGAACACAACCCATATCACCCATCCCCATGCATACGAATAATGATCGTAACACATGAAATAAAATGGTTGCATATGCTTATGCATATATTCAAACTGGTAATTGTTCGATGACATTTACTTTTCAATGCAGTCCACACAGGTCCTTTTTGTCCAAAGAGCCATATTGGCCTTATTTTTTTCCATTTCACCTCCCAAAGAGCCATACATGTCAATCAGCTGTTACGTCACAACTCAAAATTCCTGACGTCAGGCTAGCACGATAATTCGAACTCACTGTACTATACTATAGTATACATGGGATTCGTCGTGTGCGCCACATTTTCTCTGTAAAAACTCGAACCAATCACGCTGGCGACCTTACTTGAACATGCGAAACTTGACTTACGGGAACGTATAGCTTCGCCGTGATGATCCTTTGAAATGCGAGAACCCATGATCACATGCGTAGGTGGAGCCAAACATGATCACTACAGCAATCTATATCGGCTTACCCACTTTAAGCTGTTAACAAAAATTTTGAAACCTTCAATTGTTATTGGTATTTTCTATTGATGTTTATGGATGACAAGTTTTGTACATTTTTCTCCCAAATTCACACAATTTGCATTTTATTGTTCGAAAATCAAGCATGAAA
>ATSW01127175.1:0-12628 GCA_000444245.1 Botryllus schlosseri | reverse complement strand
GAGTCAGACTCGAGTCAACTTTTTCGATTGACTTGACTTGACTCGAGTCACTTTGCAAAAATGACTTGACTTGACTTGACTCGGCGCTTTAAAAATGCGGATTGACTCGTGACTCGAAGCAAAATTTACGAGTCAATTTCAAGTCATCGAGTAATATAATACTAAATACATCACTGCAATTTTTGTATGTTCGTATTGTTCGCGATACGCCTGCGTCACTTGTGAGAGTAACCAGGCATTCACTGAATATACGTTTGAATGATCCTCCATTATTGCATCACAGATACATTGACCACAGACGAAATGATCACAGGTTACGTTGTCGTAGTAGGTGTAGTAGTAGTAGTAGTAGAAGAAGAAGATTATAATAGCAACGTATCTATGTTTCTTAGACGGCTCAGTGCTAACATTGCCCAGTGATTACATTTACCAACCCTCTTGTAAGAATTAAATCTAGCGAATATAGTTGATGCGTCTATTTTCTTACGGATGTGTAGATGGGTAGTGTATTGTACTATATCAATTTGCTACAACTTCTCGAGGCTTCGTATTCGATCCTATTGACTGATTGACTGAAGTAATAACAGACTGTAGAATAGCGATACAGTTCGTCGCATATTTTGTCTGCGGTTCTACGTCTGCGTGATAGACACAACGCCTTCTTGCTTGCATATTAAACTTTATGTTCGGTATTTGATGCAAGATAAATTGCAAATTATTCTATCTTTCTCACAGCTAGCAAAATATCATGACTTTGAATCGTCGCTGATACTTCGAAAATTCAATTTGACTTGAATTGTGACTTGACTCGTGACTCGACTTGACTTGACTTGACTTGACTCGAGTCACATCCGAAAAACGAGTGACTTGACTTGACTCGAGTCACCTTGGAAAATCGATTGACTTGACTTGACTCGAGTCAAAATGTACAATGATTCGAGATGACTCGTGACTCGAAGGTAGTGACTTGATCCCAACACTGGATTATAATGAAGCAATTCGACATCTAGGCTAAGCCATAATATCGCTTATATCTTTACATATGCAAATTTAGATAAATTCATTTACAGAATCACCACCGCCCCTGAGTATTCCCAGCTCGAGTTAGTTTCATAAAAATTACATTAGATTTATATAATAGCGGGTGGTGCGATATATTTTTAATATTTTTTGTATTACCTTTGTCCACGTATGTATTTGTATCCTTTTCTGAAGCAACACAGTCTGGAATAGCATCTAAAAATGAAATATGAGCGAATAATAATAAAGAAATAACATTCTAACATACCTGAGTCAGTCAACATGCCTGCGGTAAGTCCCTGAAAATGTAGAATAATGGAAAACATTTCCAACATCGATATGGTCACCAAGCAATTTAAAATTGACAATAATGATTTTGACGGGATTTATCGAAACACCTCAGCCATATGTTGTTTTTGAGAACATCTAATGATATGGCTAGGAAGGTTGACGTGTGAATAACATTGCTTCAATTAGTAAAGATGTGACACCAGATGTGATTCTGATCTAACTATATATAGCATGTGTGGTTTGACTAGTAAGGACTCGATGTCCGTGGCACGGTTAATCTCGTTTTTCGACTGTTGAACACGGATATGTAGCGTGGGCTGTCCGACTGATTTAAAAAAGATGTTGTTTGGTCTGTATGACAGTCACCACAAACGCACGCCAATATTGTTACTAGTCTTCAGTTGATATCACAGAACCACCCTACTCTAACAAAGTCGAAACATGGCGGTTTTCTTGCATTTGCACTTTCCTTGGGACCAATGTTTCCTCTAATTTTTCAGTAGTCTGCGACCCACTGCGCGGTCCCTTGGACAACAGTGCGTAACGAATAAAGCAAGAAAGTCATCGCTTCAGATCTTTTGTGCGCAGCTTAGATTTTTTGTGCGCAGGCGCCGTGACAGCACTGCGTAGTTACGCACGTGTGCAGCTTAGAGGGAGCATGACATGGGACCATTCCAGCTCTCTGAATGTATTTTAAAGCCTGCGAATTTTTTGTAAATAAACAGCATCTGGGAATTTTTCATTTATGAAGCTGTAAAGGAGAAGTAGGTACGCAAAGCAATGGCCTTGGAGTAACGTTTAACCAGGCAGTAGCTTATATCGTACCCCAAGCGTTGTGCAGGGTGACGCGATGCTTCGCTGGAGAAACACTAAGCTACGAACCGAAGCGGATTTTAGATGTACAGTCTTTTTTTTGTCAACGATATGTATACTGAATATACGTCAAGAAGAAAGGATCAAAGAGACATCATTCTGAACCAGTATATAAGGACCTATTTTTTAAATAGAGGATGGAAAATGCCACACTATATTGCAGTGCTTTCTAACCAGTCAGAGAACTCTCCACACTTTTATTTTTGAAATAAAATTCATCCGCGCAGACCAACCCAAGCTTATTACGAATTTAACATGAATAGATTTGACACTTATGCATTCCAATATCTGGCTACCGGTACATCAATAACTAGGCTGTTGCTGAATATCGCTGGCAATTTCAGGTACAACTTATTTTTCCAAAGCTAGCTGCCCACCTCAGGCCCAGTGGTGGCTTTTGGGGTAGGCGAGTTAGGCGGTAGCCTAGAGCCCCCTGGTTGATTTACACACTCTCAAGGGCCCCTACCCGATATTACTATTTTCTGAATAACCGCGGGAATCCGGGGGGAATCATCAATTCTCATTTTTTAGTTATCATTTTGCGAAATGCATGTACAATTTTAGAATATGGTACCGCAAACAGTTGTCGATAATTAAATTTATGCACCCGTTAAAAGAGATTACTTTGATTTTATAAGGGGGCCTTCTACATTTACACGAATTTATTTATCATTTTGCGAATACCGTGAGAATTCATATACCCGTATCGAATATTGAAACGTAGCCAGTTGTCGATCATTAAATTTCTGCACCCGTTAAGAGAGATTACTTTGATTTTACGAGGGGCCCCTCCTACGTTTACTCGATTTTAGTTATCATTTTGCGAATAACCGTGAAAATATATGTAGGCCCACCCATGTAAAATATGGAACCGAAAAAAGTGGTTGATCATTATATTTCTGCACCTGTTAAAGAGCTTACTTCGATTTTATGAGAGAGACCCTTCTACATTTACGCAAATTTCAGCTATAATTTTGCGAATAACCGTGGAAATTCATGCACTCATGTCGGATATGGTAAAGTAAACAGTTGTCGGTCATGAAATTTTTGCACCCGTTAAAAGTGATTACTTTGATTTTATGAGGGTGCCCTCCGTTTATGCGATTTTTAGTCATCATTTTGGGAATAACCCTGTCGTTTCTGTCAAGTTTAAAATTTTCATCAGCGGTGTCACATCAAATCGATTCTAACATAGAATCAGTGGCGTAGCAGCCACTTGGCGGTTCTGGCTCTGCGCCAGGGGCGGCAGGCTCCAAGGGGGCGGCAAAATGTGGCTTCACAGTGAGAGAGTGATATCGATATGGTATTCTTTTTCGCCTGCATCATCGAGATGCTTTGACGACGGAGATGCGATACGGCCTTTTTTTAATAATAAGGTCATCTAGTCTGCACCCCCGTTTTTTCCCTCTGTGATTGCTGAGCGCCTAGCGGGGATAACCGCGGATACCAGTTTTCGAGTCTTTGGTCTGACCCGGCCGGGGATCGAACCGATCAAGAAGCCGCGGACGCATCACTATTACATTATCTCGCTCGGCACAGTGTACAGTCTGTACACAGCCGGCTAAAACAAGCGCTTTGGTAGTCCTATAGCTGGCTTCCCGTGAGCTAAAATTTAATCAAACATGTCTCAATCGAAAGCTAGTGTCGCGCTGATTCCGAAAACACGAATTAATATGTTAACATGGCGATGGAACCACTCCGAAACACCCATCAATGCCGATTGCACGGAGAGTTCGCAGAAAAAGGAGAATGCCTGACGAGCAATCAGAAGATGCTGGCCTCAGTGTTGTTGAAGATGCATGTTTCAAGCTTTGGACAGATTTTAACTTGAAGCTGAAACTAGGTTTACCGACATACACCACTTAAATGATATGTTTGGATTTTTGAATTCCCACGCGCTGCTGCAAAGCGAAAAGTCACAATTTAATCACCAGCGATTTTAGAAGCACTTATGACAACGAGGTGGACTTTTGGAGTTAGCTGCGAAAATTGTCTTGCCTTATACCTTCGAACTAGGGATCATATAAATCAGAAGATTGCTGGCTTTGCGTACAAAGCAATATGAGGCCTCTAGGACGAACACAAAATAAGATATGATTATATGAAGTTATTCAATTTGAGATTTTAAAAGGGTTAAGAGGCTGGTGTGGAGCAGTGAAACCACGTTTAATCGTAGTGCAACAGCGTTTGATGTTTTACAGTGGTTAGTTAATGCAAAGCTACTTGATTCGACACCATATTTATGCTCGTGTCTGAAACTTTATCTGGCCATTGGTGTTTCAATTGCAAGCTTTGTGAGGCGAGCTTCTCAAAGCTCAAACTGATTAAGTCTTATTTACGTTCTACCATGAATGATGATCGGCTATCAGCTCTATCCATTCTGTCTATAAAAAGAGACTACGTTCAAACACTTGAATTTTAGGATATTATCACTGATCTTTCTTTGAGGCGGCTATTGATTATCTATTTGCACAATACAATCGTTCGCTATTTCTTGTCTTTATTATTTTTGGCCTTATTAACGTTGGGACGGTGAGGCTGAGACGCGACATATTGTTTGTAATTATTTTTATTGACAAGGTTGCTTGAACATCAATCTATGTCGAATTTGCTGCTGTATACTTAGGGGAGGGGGCGGCATTTTGGGCGAGAGCCAGGGGCGGCAGCGCATGTTGCTACGCCAGTGCATAGAATGCAGAGAAATTAGTTTTAATTGAATATATACTTTCAAATTTGTGAAAGCAATGTATATTGTAAGCACAAGTAAGCGATTTGAGTAATGTTTAGTTCCTATTGAAACTAGCGTTCGCACTTTTTTGTGTAGACAGAGTTGCGCTAACAATGTTTAAATTTGACGCTGTGTATTATAAGCCTGGTTCTGACCCCGGACCTCATTTTATTATCAGTTTCAAAAGCTTCTTCTATTCTATCTTTGGACGAGGAGATCTGGCTAAGCTGTTTTATGACCGGTGCCATCGCAAGCATTCGATGTGTTATTGTATTAGCTGTTAGGATTGAATCAATCTTCTTTTCGCTGTTGACATATAAATATAGTCCATGACTTAATTCTTGTTGAGTGACCCGGTAATAATTCTTCATGAGCATAAACCCCTCTTAGATGAGTTATCTTGTCAAAGAATGGAAGTCATTATTGTTTGTTATTCTTGTTGTTTTGGGTATTCATGAAACGTGAGGTCTCGGCTACCTTGGTACACCAGACCAATATCATTTTTTACCCGTATGATAGTTTTCATTTAGTTGTTCCTTTTAATTTTGCTGTCATATTTGCTATCATAATTTTGATTTCTACTTTGGTAAGTCATAAATTCGTCAATTCAATTGTCCGGTCACAGCAGTTCCTTCATTAATTGGAAGTTTCAATTCTATCTAGGCCTATGTATTATATCAACTGCATTGTTTGGTCACCTTAGTGATCGATTAGATCTCGGTCCTCATTCTGGGTTGTGTAACCAAGTCACAAGGTTACAAGTCAAAAGTCAGTCTTACTTATATATTTTGGCCTGAGCCAAGTCGATTCACCAAAATATCCCGACTCGAGTCATTGCAATCCTATCATCATTTCCTTCAATAACTATAAACTTTTGCATTGGGCGTTTGCATTGCAACTGTATTTGTGATTATTTTCACACATGAAAATTTCATCTTGAACTTGAATGACACCTATAGTTGAATTTAGTGATGGGTTTTAGGGGTAATAATTACATATACACAGTATCAGTATGACGAAGTCTGAGTCTGAGTGTCAGGGTCTGGAGGTCTGGGGGCGGAACCCCCATAAGCCGCGTTTATATAGATAGGGCCACCCCAGAAGTTTCGCCCAGTGTTAGAAGTTTCGCCCTTTTTACCGTGCCAATTCAATTTAATGGCCAAATTACCAAAAACCTTCTGATAAAAACATGTTGCAGTTTAGAGATATTTTGTTGGGGTTTTGGAAAAATATTATTTGCAAAAATCTATTTTCGCCTATGATATACATAACCGTTATTACAAAATAACTTCAATATAAGCTGCTGGATAGAAATGAATAGGCTGGACGATTAAAAATATTTTCTCAATTTTCGTGCCATATATCTTGCGATCACACCCAAAGATGTCGTCGGAACCATTCTTTGTGGAAATGGGTTTTCGGCACTCGTTCACATCAAATCGACGACGTTAATTTTCAGCATAAGACCGTGTTTTTCAAGAAATGCAGCTGAAGAATTCGCTTTGAAATATTAAAAGTTGTTCCAAGTGCTACATAACAAGTATTTTGGAGAAAAGTCATTGGGTTGCTGTTAATCACCAGTTTGCAGTTAATATTTTCACAAGACAGATGACGGTTGCACGATAATTGAGCTATATTGGCACTATACCATCGTGTGTGGGTGTGTGGGTGGCGTCCGTCATGACTTAAAGGGGGTCCGCGAAGACGAAAAGGTTGAGAGCCACTGATATATACTATGTAGTAATCCTGTGGGGTGTTCTACTTCTACAGTTAGAAACTTTTATACGCAAGGTATATTTAAAAAAAAAAACAGTGATGGCACGGAACACCACAAGGTCTATCCGGGGTGCGAAATACCCGGTAGCCAATTTAACACGAGTAGGTTATCTTTTGTCCAAATGGGCCATAACGACTGTAAGCTGGAATGCAGCCGTATGCTATACATTTCATCGAAATGCGTCGTGAATAGCAAAAAGGTTGGACACCCCCGGATAAGGCTTACTATACAGAATCGGTGTATTATGTGGTCAGGGGTGGAGTTATGAGTAAACGTTAAAAGGGTGTACCAACACGAAAAAGGTTGAAGAGAACTATTATATCGCATTAGCATTTGGTGTTACAGGCCACTACGTATATGGGATATATCATAATGTTGTAATCGAATCACCAATAAGCGACTTACTATGTGCGACTCGGCAGTGAGTTCCAATAGTTTTCAATTCTTGTCTAAGATTAATGAACTGTAAATTTAACAGCATGTAAAACCGGATGCCTGTAAAAGAAAATACTATACATCTGGTGGAGTTAACGAGTCAGAGCCGGCAAGTTCGTCTGCAATACCGTGCTACCAAAAAAGGCCACAGCCCACCTATATAGGCCTAACTACAAAATTAATACCGCATCGCCCAACTTTTGAAGTATCCATAAACAGTAATTCGACCGACCTGAGCTGGAATTTCCTGAACAATGCCACTTATCTGTACTATACACGTGCTGAAAAATATAAAATATACAATCGCGCATAGCTATGGGCAGTGTTGGGATGACTCGAGTCATGACTTGACTCGAGTCAGACTCGAGTCAACTTTTTCGTATGACTTGACTTGACTCGAGTCACTTTGCAAAAATGACTTGACTTGACTTGACTCGGCGCTTCAGAAATGTGGATTGACTCGTGACTCGGAGCAAAATTTACGAGTCAATTTCAAGTCATCAATAAGTAAATGGTGTCGACTAAATCACTGTATCATGTGTATGTTCGGATAATTTGCGATACGCCAGTGACACATCTGAGAGCAACCAGTCTTTCACTTATTGTGCGTTCCACTTCCACTGGTCCTCCATTGTTACATCACAAATATATTGGCCGCAAACGAAACGCTCACCGCTACGTTGCCGTGATAGTATTAGATTAATCTTATAGTTATGTTTCTTACATTGCGCAGTTTTCGCCTTTACCAACCTTCTTGTATGATTTAAATCGAATGAATATAGCTTATGCGTTTATATTCTCACGGTTGTGTAGATGGGTATGGGTAGTGTATTGTACCATATCAAATTGTTTAAACTTCTCGGGGCTTCGCATTCGGTGCTCTATTTTGGATGATAATAACATACCGTAGCATGTAACTATGCAGTTACTCATGTATTGTATGAGCAGTTCTGCGTGTACGACTGTACGTGTGCGATACAACGCGTTTTTGCGTGTATATTTAACTTTATATTCGTTATTTGATTCAAGATAAAGGCTAAATAATCTGTCCTTCACACAGCTGGCAAATTGTTATGACTTTGAATCATCACTCCTACTTTGAAAATTCAATTTGACTTGAATTGTGACTTGACTCGTGACTTGAATTGACTTGACTCGACTTGACTCGAGTCACCTCCAAAAATCGAGTGACTTGACTTGACTCGAGTCATCTTCGAAAATCGATTGACTTGACTTGACTCGAGTCAAAATCTGCAATGACTCGAGATGACTCGTGACTCGAAGGTAGTGACTTGATCCCAACACTGGCTATGGGTTGTATACATAGTATCCATTTTCGCTCACGATTTTTCTGCTGCAAACATGATTAGTTGGATGTCATTTTAAACATTCGATTTCTGGCAGTAAACGCAAAAAACGTATTTGGCGAAAGTAATTTCAGACTCGGCTATGTTAGATGAGTCTGCTCCGTAATTGATTGGTACTCTTTTCAGCAAAAACACGCATGAATAGGCTACTTGTGCTGAATAGTGGCATCGCGGCACCAAGCATTGGCAAGTAATGTGACTCGACTTTTATAATAAGATATGGTGACGTGGTCGTATCCGGCGGATTAGGTATAGTATTCAACTAATACCGCAGAAGCCATACATAATTATTCACATTCTGAGATTATTGCTGATACCAACATAGGCCTACGATATACGTACAGTAATCCCAGGACCTATAGGTTAATTTATTCATATCCGCAACAATTGCGAGACCTGGTGCGTATTGCTTCAGCCATAACCTCTAAAACCATTGTGATATAATCTACTGAGTAGCGTTGAAACAGTTATATGCAGGCCGTGTTATTTTTGGCATATGCCAAAACTGCCCAAAATAACTTATTTTCGGCATTTTTCGATTTTTATTTTTGGCAGTTTTGGCATCGTCCTCTAAATAGATAGTTTCAGCCTCGAATTAGTCACAAAAACGCTTTATTTGGGCTAGTTTGTCAAAAGACACCACAAAATGTGCAGCATCCACGTATAATCAGTGCCAACAAACAATAAGAAGAAGAAAAAACCTAACGATTTCATAGGTTAATAATATCAAACGAAACCACAAAATGTGCAGTATCCATCGGAATCGGTGCCAATAAGCAAAAAAAAAGAAAGAAAAGCCTAACAAACACGCTCAACAGCTGATTGTTACAGCTGTTGAATAGACTTAAATCGTTTGCACTGTAACAGTGCTTCCAAACTCAGGTCAGCTAAGTTTCTCCTAAATTCATTTCTCGCCCAGCGAATCTGGGAAATATCGGCTTCAACAGTAGCCGTTGAGGGAAAGAATGTTGCCAGTCATCCACAAAAGGTTTNCAGAGCTTCAAAATCTTNGGAGGGCCGAACCGGCTTCCATGCATCATGAAAAGAGATCACTTCGTCAGTGCCATGGATCTCGTCGCGGAAAGAATTGTCTTCCCGATCCTTTTCNAGGAGTTTCCTGTGTTGTCTCTCAACANATTCTATTTAGTAGCCCGANTATCATTTCTCCTTNAGTCTACTGATATATTCACTNCAGGTGGCTTTAATATNACAAACTCGCATGGAAGAGTCCTGGGAAGGTTAGCTTGTTTAAGAACATTGACGCAACAAGACTGTCTGGCAAAACGAGACTATTCAGCTCAGAAATAGCCAGACAGTTTGTTGCGTCACCATGTTCATCTCGATCACAATGCAAAAATCGTGGTTGATTTTGGGGGTTCCAGTTCCATGAGCAGAATATAATTTATATTTTAATAATCGGTACTGCGGCAGCTTCTCATTGATACCCGTTGTATCAAATTTAGCGCTCTACAAGCCGGTCAAAAATGGTTGTAAAATTGCCTTTGGACAAATGGAAAGTATGACGTAAACCAAATGCAGTCAGCCGTTCAATTTCGCTGTGCCCACACCATTTATGACACCATGCTTTCACCCCTAATGGGTGGGCTGGACCCAGATTAAGAAACCTGCCTTTCACAAACGGTCTTCTCGCTTGTAACGCGGTCCTGTTAACACAACACCATGAACGAAATAGACTATTTGGCAGGCCTTTTTATTTTTGGCATATGCCGAAAATTGCTTATTTTTGGCATTTTCAAATTTTTATTTTTGACAGTTTTGGCATCTGACTTCTGAAATGCCAAAAATAACACGGCCTGGTTATATGGGATCATCGTAAAAATAAGAGGCAGGGCAATCGAGTTGTCAGTATGAATGCATCTTGTAATATAACAGAATCAAATTCACAATGAACATGAGTTGAATAATGTGTGGCAACACTTTGAACTGCGCGAGCATGGGCAATAAGAACAGGAAATATCCATGTCAAGAAGGATATCAGAATCTGAAATATACATTGTACGCAGCAGTTGACCATTACACTTGTTCTGGCGAATATCTTGCATGCATCTCATAATTACTGCAATAATTGTAATCAACTGTCTGCTGCTAATTCTACTGCCACAATTAACAGCAACTCCTACAACAATGAAATGAACCTGTAATCGAATTTCGTCAGTGCTAACTACTACGTGCTCAATAAGTCCCGCAATATCCCTAACATAGCATGGAATAGTTTTTCGTTTTTTTGCCGAAGAGTATCAATCACTCACTCACGCAAGAAGCTCATCTGACATGGTCATTGGTCACGTCTGTTTTGGATCACGCCTTACATTTATTAATCTTGATTTCAGTCATCATTTGTAATCGAGCCTTTTCAGATGGGCTGTTCTTACCGCTATATAAAGCGTCTGGGCACCGCCATTTGTTGGTTATTTACTTTGACGCAAAATTGATTGCAAATCTTACTCGTCTTCTTATGTTCGTCCCCTTGACTTACTAATGTTCCTTACTTTCGCCCTACGTTATTTCGTTCGTCGGTCGCATGTTGCTGTTGTTGTTGCTATACCACGTGCCTGCTAAATTCATCAAGATGTATGTTGCTGTTGCTGTACCACGTGCCTACTATCTTCATCAAGTTGTATGTTGCTGTTGATACACTATCTTCATTCGAATCCGACGTGAGCGTACTATTATGTTATTAAAGTCATGGAATACGAGTATGAATTACAACGATTAGCATCCGTAGATAACCCATTAGTCAGGCTTCTGCGCCTATACTCGGCAGCGCAGAATTCAGACTGTCGCGCAGAAACAACGCCTCCAATTATTTACGACGCAATATTTAAGTAATTTTACAATCCTGCCGAAGATTTACTTATAATAAGAACTTCTAAATAAAAGCTGAAGATGCTGAAGAAAATGACATGCAAAAGACATCGGTCGGTTTATATACCCTGTTGTCCGACGGTAAAACATGATTTGTAGTTCAACATACTCCTGATTCAATGCTGCTGCAAAAGCTGGTTGTCATCGTATATTGGAACGTATATACTATATACTATATGCCAGTGCTCTTCAACCTTTTTCGGAGTGGTACACCCTTTTAACGTTTGCTCAAAACTCGTACACCCCTGTTCATTAGGGGTCTTCAAAAATGACTTTTTTCTCAAATCGTACTGGCTACTTGATAAAATTGTTAGGTTACCTAATTTAAGCCTACACACCAAATTTGGTTCGATTCCAACCAGTAGCCGCATTACTACGGGAAAAATAAATAACGAAAAATTTGAAATTTTTCTGTTCACCCGATGAAAGTATTATGTTGTCAATAAAAACGATGTTCTTCAAATTTGGTTCAATTCCAACCAGTAGAAGCGGAGTTATTGCCGTCAAAAATTTGGATTTGAATAAAATAGTATTTGGTCACAGAGTCTATTCGCCGCCAGTTAGGCCGCCTGTCACGCAAATTGGAATTTATTTCGTGTCAGCCCCAAAACAGCACGACATTACGAACGATAATCAACCTAAATGTAACAGTATTGGGGAGAGAATATGTAAAGCTACTGCTGCAGAAGCGGTAATTCAGATCAGCGATGATAGCAGGCGCACCAGCCTACTGCGTATCAGGCCTGCCCCACACCACACACAGTCGACAGAAGCACATGGGCTGCATGAGATGTCAGTAACCTCAGATCCTATGTCGCTATACACAGTCTATTGTCGCTAATTTGCATCACTAGTAACAAAATATTAAATTACAAATGTATGGCGAAATATTGGACATAACATCGGCATTTTAAAACAAAAGNGTTTCGATTTCATCATGGATGCTGTTTCGACCCTGGCTGGCTACGTCACTTTATTTATTTTCATTGNGGTATTTATTAACGTCGGGTATGAAGTACCGATTCAAGAAGTCTGAGCTATCGCGGCGGTTTCCTCAAAAATCACTNAAAGACNAATNACTAGCTGAANACATGTTTGTTAACTGCATACTTTCCAACACCAAACGNANCCATTGGTCTATTGCCGACGGCNAAATNANTANGNGANATNTNTGCTTATGACATCACAATCAANCGGTGTACAGTATTANACTTGAGATAACNTNGTACCATATTGCTCACAGGGCCGTAA
>ATSW01127167.1:0-10740 GCA_000444245.1 Botryllus schlosseri | reverse complement strand
GTCTCAGGTAATTATCACGTAGTGTGATTTTTTCTTCACCGGCGGCGTTCCTGTGTGTCGGATTTATCGCAACAATTCTAGGCCCGATTTCGCCTCTCCTCATACCTAATACGTCTCTAGAATAGGTACTAATATTCGACGGTAGACGACTCTCGTTTCAGGGTACCTGTCAGGGGTAAATATTTGAAAGAGCCATTGAAAATTTACAACTAGCATGCACCTAAATCAAACACCTCCCTACACTTACGGCAGCCGTCAAGGCTCCAAGGCCTATTTTACCAAGTCAATTATTTTATATTTTCACGCCTCCATATTCTACCCAGAGACTCTTAACTCGGACACGCTCGCGGGCCCCTTTCCCAAGCCTTGGGGTTGCCGCGGGCCGCGGGATTAATAATAGGGATATTAAATATAGTAATTCCAAGTGGCCCCCATTCGACGGTTTTTCATAAACGAGAATCCCACAACCGCCAAAAAAATCCAAATTACTTATGATAGTATTTTACGTTGGACATGAAAAAAACAGACATTCCATGAGGATCCCCTTAGGCCAACCGTAATTTGTAATATTGTGAGTTATATTATGGCGAATTTCGCCAGGATTTCCACAGCAACTTTAGAGCGAACTTCAGCCCTTTTTATTTGAAAGGTACGTGGCCTCTAAATATTTTGTTCAACACTTGAAACGTCCAAATTTCGCCGCGGCCTGTCCGAAACATAGGCATGGGTGCAAGCGGCCCGCGGGCTGTCCCCGAACTTTTACCATAAGCCGCTTACATCTGTGAGCACAGGGGCGCAGATTCACACTGAAAGGGCCAACACGATTTAGGGCAATTGACATGGTAACCAAAGAAGGCACAGGCCGAAATTCTACAATCGGGAACATATTTGGTGTGGTGCACTAACAAGACGATTTAATGCGCACTACTTCAAACGCGTAGACAGCCGACCAAGGCTCCACCCTTCTATGACCGCAACTGCGTTAGCACTGCTACATGGGACACGGAATATTTATAAGGTACTCAACCCGGCGCCTTTGATCCTTGGTGTAGCCCTGGTGTCAGCCGCAGTCCCGCGCGCAGCTACGAAATTTCTTTCTAAGCTTCAACTCTGCTGCGTCGTGTTCGAGCCCAAAAATCGGACTGAATTGGGCTGTGTTGTGCGGCCGATTATATGGGTTTCTGACTCAAAGGATAAACCAGAGCTTCCTCTCCTTAATAGCTGGAAACTAATTTCGGGTCTAGTTAGTATCGAGTCATCTCTCTTTATACCTTTTATGAGTAATTATTCGTGTTCCAGCTGGTGGCAATTGACCAATTGTTTCTCTGGCTGCAAGGCCGTTAAACATCCTGTCGGCGTGCCCATTTTCGTCCGCCTTCGGCTTTTTCAATGACCACGAGCCATGACTCGCGCGCAACTCGAGGTCCGCAGCTTCGGTCCTAGCAGCGCCATTTTGAATGAAAATTTCAGGCGCCATTTTGATTGAAAATTTAGCCGTCATTTATTCTCGTGACAACTCATTGCAGTTCAATACTATTGTATCCCGCATGTGGCAATTCACGATAGTATCTATCATCTTTTCTCCGACTAGGGAAATACATTATCTTTTGGTCGTCAATCGCAGGTGTACTATAGGTTATTCAGCAACCCTCACGCAACACGCCCAACAACAGGTATTCTCCAATTCGGATTTCCGAGCGTAACCTAGCCAAAACTCCGAGGTCTCAGTATTTTTTAGGTGTCAGAGACATACCCTTTACGAAGCAAGCCCCGTCGACCTATAATTGGCTGAAGCGCCGACTTTGAGAATCACATTTAGCCCCCTTTTTTATCAAAAAGGACCCCTATCGCTTATCTATTTCTTTAAGCCGCAGGCGGGCGCTGTTGTTTCATTTTGCGCACACAAAATTCAACCGAGCTTTTCGCAACCTGGGTTGCGGCACATAAATCAATAACCCATGTCTTAACAATTGTTCTTTTTATGTTATATTGAGGCATAGCTAGTTCATGGATCTTTTATCCACGACTGGGTCCTTCCTCACGCTATTCTCAGGGTATAACTAAACCGAGCGCTTATTCGTAAATCATGTCATTCGGGATTATTCGCGCTTTCCACTAACGGCGCGCAAGGTCCACGTCTGAGGCAACGTCGCAATGCTAAGATCAGATTACGTGCATTTGGCCAAGCTTTACGGAACACCCTATTTATCATAACGAAGAGTATCGTCCTATACAGTTGACATTTCTGGTTATTGGAGCAAGATGTACATTCCCTTTGATTTGCCTCGAAGGGATAAACTGATACAATATAGTCCACTATAAAATCATTTCAGCCGTGCGGTATTATCCCAGTTACCTCAGAACGACCGTTTCCCAGAAACTCTCAGTCAGGAAGCGGCAGCGGTTTCATGCAAGCTTCATCGTACCATATGGCGCAACTCGTTGCTGTCACGATCCTATTTCCTCAAAATTGCAAATCCCGATGGTTTGAAATTCGACCCGTGAAACCGCCTAGCCCGAAACAGTCCGCTTCGCTATTCTACTTGTAAACAAACGCAGGATCCGCGCGACAGCCAATCCCACGCCGAGCATTCCTACGATTGGACATAGCAATGTCGAAGGTTTTAGTCAACCAGCGACGGTTATTTTGGCAGTGGTTTTATCGTCACCGATCTTGCTGGCACCGGACTTTCCCTAGCTGTATATCGGACAAAATCTAATGTCCTCATGTGTCTCAGCGTGGAACGGGTTAGTTTCGCAAGACCTTCGTCACACAGGTACGCACCCGATCGCTGCACACCCCTACGTTAGAACATCTCCCATGTACGGGTGAAATCAGAATACCTATATTCTTGCGCGTTGCTTTAAACACATGCGGCATCAGATACCGACGGCGTTGATCACCTGAATTTAGCGCGAGTCTAGAATTCCGAACAATCGTTGATTCTNCTGAGGTGGATTTATTGGACTAATTTCAACNGCAGTCCTAAAGGTCGTGTATTTCCTTGTTGCCGCAGCNCAATTCCCAGTTCTATGCGCGGTTTTTATGGGCCGTAGCTGTTTGATACACCCGTATTGTAATTACCGCGTAACTAAAAGCCTGGATTGTAATCGTCTCAGTGGCGACTCCTGTCCGGCTGTGAATTAACTTTATATTTTCTTTCGCCGAATATTCGCAAAGGTGCAGTGTTCTAAAAGGGNCAACAAAGTACAACTACAGGTCNCGTTACTTTGGTATAGNTACAGTATCACGTCAGATACATCTTCGCTNGTATANTNATGNCGGCCGCACGAGATACGTGGCAGGGCGTTTACCGTAAATGGATTGTTCCCGAGTTTTCATGGAAAGCGATAGTTTCCACTATGCGGCCTCTATATGGTAATTTCGTTATTATGTAGCATCACTAGCTAGCAAGCCATTGCCGAAAAAGTCCGTTCAGCAAAACTACTTGAATTCATTCAGAACTCGCNCCGCCGCGTAANGCACTTCTGCNCAGTATTAATTACAGAGCAACCACTTACCACACTGACCAATCGATCCAGTGTTCAAGGCAGACCAGAANTAACATCAATCATGTGGTGTATACGGGAGGGCACAGATTATATTGCGCGGATGATCAGGCTATTACTGTATCNCCCTTATAAAAATGAAATCATAATTCACATTTTCCTACGNGCTTTGTTAAACAACCTTGACAACGTACGCTCACAATNGCCAGCACACGGCGTNTTCACCTGCGTGAANGAAGATTCAAANCGAGTGCNAATCTAGAATNTCGTACAATTGTCGTTTTTTCTCACGCGATTTTATCGAACTCATTTCTACAGCAATTCCAAAATTCATGTATTCCCGTATGTATTGAGACAAAACGCAACTCCAGGTCAGATTACCTCGGTAAATTAGAAGTCGCCCGAACGCCATCATGTTCACTTTGCTGTAACGATAGTTCGTCGCATCCCATTCAAGTTACCATCTGGCCTCTATTATGAAATTTGATCCCTGATGTCTTCCTGAATTTGCCCCGCCCGTTAAGCGTTTAGACGTTAGTTTGAAATATGTGTTTGCCATGAATTACCAACAGGCGAGTTCAAACTTTGCTTTAATCAAAATGGCCGACGACTTATTCCCATCGTCATTTTTGTTTGTTTGTGGCAAGTATCATTGGTGCACGTATTCTACATTAATAACTTTAAGTTCAGAATACTCCACTCTGCAATTCTACCATTTTCTTTACGCTTACACGTCAAATTATATTTGTGTTAAATGCACTTGTTCCTTATGAGATCAAGTGCATTTTCCTAATTTTTGTGCTTCGTCATATTCATTCTTTTTACTCTTCTTTGTCTCATATTCTCTCGAATTACATTCAGTGTTCTTCGTGTAATGTAGGTATTTAATGCATGAGAACCAATATATCTTGGATTACCAGAACACTTTTTCAAAGTTTTCAGCTTACAGTACTGGAGTAAAATCCTGAAAAATGGTAAATTTATCCAGACTTTGGAGTCGGTTGACTTGAAAAAAAGGTCATTTTTCTGGCTCAAGTCCCGAAAAGCCCATTGAACCGTTGCTTGGCCGCTGATTTCATACATCTCAGTCCAATTTCCACGTACATTTAGCAAAAATTCTCAAAAAAGAGGTCATTTAGGCGTCCTCTGAGGTCACCCTAAATATATCCCGTATCCCGTGGGCGAGATTATCTTCACAATCGATCCGATTCATACGTAGTATAGGAAGGTGTGTCGTCGGATAACCTGCTAGAGTTGCAACCTGAGTCCCACGTAATGTGTGGCTGGGTAGATATACTTAGCTCTTTTCGTAGTAGACGCACGTCCCTGTGTTAGTCCTTGATCTGACAACTTCAACGTGAATGCCACGACAGTATTGCCTCAGATAGATATATTGGTCGAATATGCATGGAATATACAGTAGGATATCGCAGATGAGTCTGCTTTTGTAATTGAAATGCACGAGCTGATAAATGGTAAGTCACGTGGTAGCGAGAAGAAAGATATAAGTCACGTGATATACAGATATGGGCGATGTACCATAATGATGTTGTATCTTACAAAGTGTATGAACCGTGAGAGGGCGCAGGGTAGTTACATGCATAGGCAAGATACACAATTGCATGATACCGACATTACCGAGACTTGAAAGTTGATCAGCAATGTGTGGATGTATGGACATTGGCTAACAGGAGATGCCAGCAGGATCATTGCTTGGAATACGCTACTTGGTGGAATCATCGTACCTTATGTCGATTTTTTTCAAATTTTGACTTCCATTTTTCAAATTGATAGAAAACCAAACAACATTCTCATATTTTTTCGGCCATGTTTGTTATCGTTTCAAAGTCTACCATGACCAAGACATGGAAAGGACGTAGTTTATCTTTGTCCTTGATGGTTTTGCACCGACTCATGTGACACATACATACGATCTGTGCACTGCATATGCATGCCATGAGTGCATGATATGCATATGCCACTGGACAAGGAAGGTGCAGCTTTCTAAGTCTTGCACCACCCCTCTATGCTATCCCAGTAATGCATGAGCGCCAAGCAGGAAGTCATAGATACCAGTGTTACTAATCAGGTCTTTGGTCTGACCCGGCTGAGGATCGAACCCACGACCTAGCGATCAAGAAGCTGGACGCTTCACCATTACTATCTTGTAGGGATGGTGTGAACCTCTGAAAGGTTCAGGTTCGTGTGAACGCGAACCTTTTTGAAAGGTTCTGCGTGAACGCGAACGCGAACCTCATGACGTCACGTGACGTCATATTGTTGATTCCAGCCCTACATTTCAGTGAAGTGACAGTTTATATTATTGACCACATAATGCCACAATGCTGAAGTAGGCTACATATTGACGTTTTAAACGACGCCAAATGTATCAACTGGGGCAATCAAATGATATAATAGTCATATGAAATCAGTATCTATCGTCGCTTTGCCAACAATTTCGACGAGGACTTCATCATCATTGGTTTATTAGCAATTTTATCAGTTCAATACACCACAAAAAATGCGATACAATGAAAAGACAGGAAGATGTCGAAGCGACAAGGAGTAGTCTATGGAATCTGACACCCACCTTGGCCTAGGCGATGTAAAGAGGAGGCATGCACACTGAATGAAAGTAAAGAAGATAGTATAGAAAAAGAATGCGACAAGAAATAGGGCGGCATGTCATGGGAAGCGAGATCGATAGGTCAGTCGTGGTCCGGTATGTGAGGAAATATACGCCTCCACGGTCTAGGCCAGACCGTACAATGTATTCGGCGTCTGAGTATAGCTATTGCTTGATATTGTTTGATATTGAGCGGAGTGTAAAACGGGTCTCTGTACTTGCTACCGATATTAAACCCATTAAAAACTAATACAGCAGTAGCCAACACACTCCAATCGCACGGATTTGTTATATTTATGATACAATAAACATATGAAATCAAGATTGACCCGATACGCCAGCTAGATTTTTACATTAGACAACGACATCAATTTCATTGATTGGTTGAATAAGCATCATTCGCCAATTACCTACACATGCTACATGTAGTGTATTTCGCTCTTGGTGTTGTGTGATTGCGGGTAAACTCACAGCACAGAGTCACCAAATATTCACAAACGAAAGATGGATATTTGAGCAAACTTGTAACAAAGCAAGTAAAATATCTGCGATTGGCGGGTGCATGCCCGTTTGATGGTGTTTATTTTTATGCTGCCAGCGCCATGCATAGAATGGTGCGAAGTTGAAATGCAAAGAATTTCAACGAAAGATGTTATAATGACGTGAAAAATGGTAATATATAAAAAAGGTTCACAGTCCAGAACCTATCAAGGTTCGTTTGTGAACGTGAACCTCTAAATTTATGAGGTTCACACACAGAACGCGAACGTGAACCTCACGTTCACACCATCCCTACTATCTTGTCGGCAGGAAGAATGTTAACTTACAACAGTGGTTCTTGACCTTTTTTCCTCCAGCGCCCCCTTTCAAAAATTATCGTGCTCTAGCGCCCCCGCTTCATATTGTAGGGACTGTAAAAATTCAATGGGTAAGAGGGAGGGCCGTAACAGCACTTCGTCAGTCCCCTTAAAAAACGATTGTCTTGCGCACCCATAGCGTGATAAATCAAACTTCTGGGGGCTTCATGATTTCGATGGTCTGCAATGTTTGTGTGGCCTGGTCGCCCTAGGCGCCAAAACTTTCTATCATGCATGAATAAATAGGTGGTAATTGCATATATATGTCGCTATAAACTTTTTATCCTCTCATCCCACGTAATCAGATTTACCAGTAGCGCTGAATGAGCTGTTGCATAGGAAAATGAAGGCCACGTAATAATAGAACATATTCGGGCATGCCCGTTAGTACAATTAAGTCGTTACATGTTGTTATTTTGCTACCTCTTGTCCGTTATATAGTCAAAAATATTGTAACGGATAAGCGTATTAAACTGAAGTAAGCACACGGTTCAAATTTGGTATTTCGTCACTGGCAAATAATTTTTTCAGATTGATGTTATTAGTCCTGTGGGGTACAGATTGCGACGACATGATAATTCGGCACGAGCGATTTGAGCACCTATGGACAATTAGACTTATATACATCGAAGTTTACGGTCAGCGTAAGGGCAATCCTCTTCGGCAAAGGTTTTCTCGCTGACGATCTTCTTGACACAGTTCTCGGAGTCCCATATGGACCGGAACTTCATATGTCTTCGTGCATCGTGGCCGACGCTGAAATGCCTATTTCTATTTTCAATAATTATGCGTATTCTTCCGTAGGATAATCGTCAAAACATGATGTGTAATTTATGTTCATTCACCGAAATAATTTAGGGCACCCTTCGAGCTCACCGATTGCGGTTTGGGCTGCAGCAGTTTCGGTCCTGGTAAGAGGTCAAAGTCCAGTCGGTCTTTTCGGGACTTTGGTATTGGAAATATTTCGCGCTTTAATCGCTCTCGAGAACCATTCGGCTATAATAAACCATATAATAATTGTGTGTGAGAGATTCAGGGTCAAATCAAGGTTGTTATAACGACAATCGGGCACGGTCTCATACCCTGTGGTTCGAACGATCCCGAATTCACATCTGCGATTGGCATTACGGGGAAATATTGGTATTGGATTTTGTCTTAGTGCTTTATGTAACTGCAAGTAAGTCAACTGACAATGGGATGCATATATTTGCTCACATTAAATTTGGTACTGTACCCAGTTGTTAATTTTAACATGAATGTATTCTAAACAAAGCAACTGATATTATATATTAAAATGTTAATGTGAGGTTGTGAGCCCCAACACTAGATAGTATCATGCTTTATGATAGGATAGGATAACGTGATATTATGACGATTTAATTTTGTAGCTCTCAAATACAAGTATATTTAGTTATTCATTGGTGCACAAAGCTTCAAAACTTATTTTATGTACAATGGGGCTCTAAAAGTACGCGCAATTCGTTTTACATGAATTACAATAACCCACTACATTTATGAAAACATATGTAGCAAACATCGCCGCGTAGCGCGACCAAAAATTTCGGGATTTGACATGTTCTGTGGAATGTTAATTTGCTCTGAATACTCATTAAGGATATGTCTTACTACCACATCATCCACTACGAAGCCATTTTTCTTCAGCGCCCCTTGGGGGGCGCTGGAAGCAAGGTTAAGAACAACTGACTTATAAGAAGTTAATCTTACAAAATGTGTAAAATTGACAAAAGCTACTTCAATTACGTAGCGACCATATATCAATTGAAAATAAATGAATAGCGCACCACCTTTCTCCAACAATCTCAAAAACCATCACTGGCCTACGCCAACATTGTTAGTCTTCTAGCTAACAATCAACAACAAACCCGCGAGTGAACTCACACGGTTTATATATTGTGACGGGTTTAGAAGGTCCACGCTCTCGCACCAACTGTGAAACCTAACCTTAACACATAGGCTTCTGACAATCAACACGAAACATAGTCGAAGGTGTTTTATTACCTACTGGATCTGTGTCGTTAACCGCTGTTACCAGGAAATCTTGAAAGCGTAAAAACAACTCGATTCAGTAAATCATGCAAAAGCAAATAGAATATGAAATACGTAATACCACAAAAGCCCAAAAAAGGTACCATGCATTACGAAGTAACATGATCGAGTAACACTTGAAATTTGGTCTCAGACCTCCCGCAGAACGAACGCAAGGGATATATGCTGTGTATGTCGGCGGGCAGACAGATTTTGACCACCGTCTGCAGAGAACAAAATGTACCAAACTTTGTACGTAATAAGTATAGCAAGCAGCACCGAACTTGATTCAATTTAGTATAAGAGCAATGTTAACCGATTAGATACATTATTAATTATTATCGTCATATATGAAGGCAGTAAGAGTAAGAGCAAACTCACGGTCATAGAAAAAAATGCATAAAATTGAGCTATTTTCAGCACCGCAGCAAAGTTTAAAAAGACCACGACGGATAAATACACTCGATCGATTTGCAAACAACAAAAACAGTATTACAGATAAAAAATCGACTCTTACAACGTTAAAAACAAGGCAGACCACATCGATAAGGGCCTGTTCAAGCTGCCAACACGTGGCGGCGCGCCGACGAATCACTGGTACGTTTGTGGTTAGTAAGTGTCACTTGTGAACTTCATCCCTTCGCAGGCTGCCGGCCAGGCAAGTTTACTGCCCCGGTGGAATTAACGGCACAAAACTATACAATCGAGATAAGCGGCCAAACCAGCAACCAACAATATCAAGGCAATACCAAAATACAGTGAACGACACGCACCGCCCTCTCTTACAACAACACTGATGACACGATGATATGTAGCGTAAATCTATCAGCGAGAACAGGCCCTAACGTCGCAAGGCCCTTGTGATTAGGACGTAAGCTTCTGTGAGACTGAGCCCGCCCGTGTCCAGTTAGTATAATATTTCTTTTTCCTCTGCTTTTTTCGACGCCTGCTTGTGTTTCCGCGCCTTCTGATAGTCGACGTGCTTCTGACGTTTGAAGAAGCCGCACTGAATGAAAATATGTATTTGTCAACACACGGCACCACAAACTCAAAGGCGAGTTATGCAAATGTATAGGAACAAACAAAACCTATAACAACAAAGTAACATTATGCAACTGTGATACGGCGAATGCAAATTGTTAACCTCAAACCCAAGTTATGAGTGGATTCACCTCACATTCTGCGACTGACCTACAAACAATTTGACGCTATGTCCATTTTAGGAGGAATGATAACACGAATAGCTACAAAAGAAGCGTGTAAACTACGGACCGCATGACAACACTACGTGCGGCCATGTGTGTTAATTTGTCCTCGCGATGTTCAGTTCGTCACAACTCATTATGAATGTGCAATTTGGAACACCACTATAAACCGAACATCTTAATTATAGGCACACTTTATCAAATTATCAACTGCTACATAAAGCGACAGAATTATTTAAATCTTTCAGACAACATGTCGTCTTCACAGAAGAAAGCAAGGAAGGCAACTTTCACACAGTAACACAGTAACATGGAATCCTTCAGTAACAAACATGGGAAGACTAACAGGGCTGCAATGACTCGAGTCACGATTTTCTGACGACTCGACTCGGCTCAAGTAATTTTCTCATAATACGGAAATGACTCGACTCGACTTGAGTCAATCTGTGTATTGACTCGACTTGGACTCGAGTCATTGCGCATGACTCGAAGCAAG
>ATSW01127143.1:0-10707 GCA_000444245.1 Botryllus schlosseri | reverse complement strand
GTCTCAGAAATCATTTCCAATGCGGCTACTTCGATCGGTATTAATTCCATGTCATACAAAAAATATGAAACCATTGTACAGTTTCGTTTTACGAGAATATTGAGTAAAGTTGATTATTTTTTGTGTCACGAAAATATCTTGTGTTGATATTGCACACTGGTTTCGTTACCCAAGTGAGTGAAAATTGTTTTCTACTGGACAGATATGATTTGTATTTAGAAAAAACGACCCACACCGATAAAGCGACGTTGTTTAATATCCGCTGAGTGCGTGAAATTGCCTTACGATTTGATTTAGCGAGTTAATTGTTGGTGATTCAATCACATACAAGTATATGGTCTTTTAGTGACTGAGTATTGTGACGACATTTACTTTGACAAATGGCAATGGGAAAATTTCCAATTTCTCTGCTCGAGTGTGTTGCACAAATAGTACTAGTATGCATTCAGTGAACATCATACAAATTGACAACGACTTTCATTAGTTTGGTTAGATGATGACAATTATTCCGCAGGTTCAAATCGATATCACTACTATGAACAACAATACAAACACATTTTTCTAGATTTCAGTGTAGCACATACTTCGATTTTATTATTGTTATGAGTTTTGTATTAACCAAGGTCGGTTGAATAGGATCCATCCAGTAAAGATATTCAAAATTGTTTCTCTGTTGATCAAAGTCTTAGAGTGTAACCTCGTAATGTTTTACATTTCACACATTCGACAGATAGTGTGAACAGAGTTTAACACGGATTAAACGACGCCGCCCGGAGTCCAAAGTGATTTACTCGTACTGCGTAAGATGAGTATGTTTCAATTCACCGTCACAGATTCTGACAATAAAGTATTACCCGGTTGTTAGCCAGCAAACGGAATTGTTGTTTCATCTTTAGTCTTGGTAACTGAAACGATTACATTTGTAAAGTATTTTCTGATATCCGCGATACCCAGAGTGATTTGTACCAAGGTGGAATGATTTGTCAATCAAGAACATTTCAGACACGTATAGTTTTACAACTCAATATGTTAATAGCCATGATAGTGAAAAGTTTGTTGCTGTCGTAATAACCTTCACCACATCGGTGGGTCTAATTAACACAAATAAATTAGTAATCAAGTCATGATAGACCATTACAAAACCCCATATGTCAAATCGATGTGACAATCCTGGTAATTTTCGATATAACACCTACGTTCGATTGTAAGAAATGAATTCTCAACTATATACGATGGCCAGACTTTCAAATCTTGTATACTCAAACATGTTAGGTTAATCTCAAGGCGTCTGCATCGAGTAGTAATTACTTTTGTCTTACAAAATCTATCGAGTAGTAATTACTTTGTCTTGCAAAATAGTAACGACTTTTACAGTTGAACAAAAAAGACGAGTTGGTGGTATATGGCTAAAACCGAACTTGATATGTTTGTGGGTTGTAGTCAGGGCTTTGGAGCAGCCGTAAATTTAAACTGCTCCAGCTCCGGCTCCGGAGCTCTTTTCTATCATACATTAGCTCCGGCTCCAGCTCCGGAGCCGCATTATTACCACTGCTCCGACTCCAGCTCCGGCTCCGGCTCTGAAATTATCGAATGGGCCTGTCTATATCAGGGGTGGCCAACTCGTGGGCCAAATGTGGCCCGAGAGAGGGTTTTGCGTGACCAGCGAGCTAATTTCCAATTATCGAAAATGAAATGCTCAGATTGTGAACTTGCAATGCCAACCAAATATTACAGTTCTGACTGCGACACTTGGGATGTTCATGACTAAAATATCAGTTCCGACGTATTGGCAGATCCAGGGTCCAGTCACATTTTCAGGAAATCGTCGTACATTACAATAAACTAAAATAGTAACGAAATTTTTCTTCACGCCTCGCGTGTTTAATTGTCACACGATTTCTTGCTTGGTAGCCTACCCCTTACTGAAAATGAAAAAACGCCTAATTTACCCGATTGAGTCTAACTGTATTAGCAATTACGGGAGAAAAAGTCTTTTCGCGTTTGCGCTCGCATAAAGATCGTCGACGGTGAAATGTAGGCACAAAATGATTGTCGCATATTATCGGAGACCTTCGATATCGACGTGGCCAGACGCCGAATAGAAGTGTCCTTGCAAACTGAGCCTAGCAGGCGGTATACAATAGACCCGCAATACTCAAGTAATAATATTATTGACCTTGTTAATTTATAAACTTAGAAAATTTGAACCGCTTGGCGTGGCTAGTGGACCGCGCACTCGTTCGTCAATTGCATGAGCCCCTTTAGCCGAAAAGGTTGGCCATTCTTTGTCCATATAGATTACTAATCTACCCATAGGTTAGTTATCTATAGTAATATAGAGTCTGTCAGCCGTCAGTAACATCCGATGTAGCAACGAAGACATATAGGTGCCGCCGTGCCGGCTTGTGACGTCATACTAAATACTTGTCAATTGTCGACAACATCATAGTTGCACTAAAACGCACTTTACTCTATGCCATTGCTGTCCACAGCATTAAAGTTCAGGCCTGCTGTTCAGTTATTATATGTCAGCAGATGTGGTTGTTGCATATATAATAGCATCTTATGAAATATAGGTCGGAGCCGGAGCTACTCCTCAAATAACGGGCTCCAGCTCCGGCTCCGGCTCCGGCTGAATTTTATGTAGAGCTCCGGCTCCGGCTCCAGCTCCGGTGAAAATGCACGGCTCCGGGGCTCCGGCTCCGGGCTCCGTCTCCGGCTCCAAAGCCCTGGTTGTAGTGATTACTTGCGTAGTCTTGTCTACTTTTCGTATGGACACTTTTTGCTTTGGTTCGGTGAGTTACAAACGGATTGACTTGACAAGGTTTGTGTATTTTACTCTTTTGTTGATGGCAAGATGGTGAGATGTCGAGGCGTAATACTATTTCCGTACACTCAATTACAACAAAACATAACCCGCATTCAAATAAGCCGTAAGCTACAAGCGGATTTAAAACTTGATGCTGTTTTGTGGTTGACTCAAGTCAGTAGTCATGTTTGTGTTGATTTCGGGAATGATCATGACGAGTTGGTCGGGTAAATTAGGTAATGTGGTAGTAACTACGACCTTACCGAGTTGCTGACATTCAAATATCTTTTACGGATTTAATTGTGATAAATTATTTCTCAGTTATTGTTCAGACATTCAAATCTCGTATACTCAAAATATAATATGTTCAAGTCGAATCGTGTATGCACCGATTAGTAAATACTTTGTCTTCAGAATAGTAACGACCTTTACAATCGAATAAAAAAAAAAGACCGATCATACGAATACAACCAGGATGAATTAATTCAAATTTATGAGTTGTAGTGATATAATCAAGTAAGTGAATACTAGATTTTTAACAATTGTTATTGTTGTGAATAATTCTTTTCAGTATGGTAAGATGTTAAAATATCTCTTTGACAAACGGAAAGCGGGGCCGTGAATAGAGTTGCAATGTTACATTACTTGTTTCAAATCAATGTGTGTATAATATCGAAACGGGCCTGTGGGAAAGTTGGTGGTCATGTTTGTCAATCCTATTTCAATTCACACTACGCCAAAGTCAAAATATTCGGTTTCGAATTATCTCAATTTACCTCTAGAACATCTCGCGAATGGATTCCGACACCGTACTATAACTAGATCGCTATGTCTGCTGCATTACCCTGTCAGCGACCGTAGGGTTTACAATTATTTCACACGTTTTTGAATAAGCATCCACTTCGCAAAGGATTAGGGTTGGATCAGAAATAAGTGAGAATTTGTCGGTATTCGAATCACCGTCTGCGACGGTTCTGTTATTCGTTAATTATTAAATCTAGACCAGATACCGAAGAAACCAACTAACGGAAAATTCGCTATCATCATTAATTACGACGAGTCGAGTTTGCCTGGGTCTCACTGGGTGTGTGTATATACAGAGATGGCGATACTCATTTTCATGATTCACTAGGTTTCGGACCACTAAAACCTCAGATAATCGAATTCCTGGAGCCGGATGAATTTTCCGTGACTGGCAAACAGTTACAGAGTAAAACTTCGGATGTGTGTGGAGATCATGCTATTGCATTCTTGATAAAAAGAGCTCAAGGATTTTCAGTCAAGGAATACTTGAATAATTTTGGTGATGATAAAAAAGTGAATGATACGATTGTACGTACTTTTGTGAAGAGTTTGATTTCAGAGTAATAAACGAATGTGTAAATGTGTATACTTGTGATTCTTGTTGTGGTTGTGAACAGTGGACTATTCTGTAGGCGCGAAACAGCGAATAAGCCGAAAGTATTATTCAGGTAGCAATCAATAGCGAGGAAAGAGAACACGATCGGTCATTTGCCACAACTAAAATGCGACATCGTATATCATAATTTACGATCAAACTATTTCACAATGAATGGAATAGTGTAATAAGCGATAGTAGCGGCTGGACGAGAAATAATTCAGCGCGCAGGTCATTCGAAATATAGGTCGCACTGCTTAATCCTCACAACAAGCCACGTTTCCGTTTGTGCGGCACGATATACACATTAACAAAGATTCATTCACATGACTATTTACTTGTAAAAATATTCAACACCGGTCGATAGATGTATATACCCGAAAGTACGAATCACCGCCACACCCATAAGAACACACGGCGAATCACCAACACAACCACAATAGCCGCTCACGACCCCCGCCATAAGACATAAAAGCCGCTCGCCACCCCCGGTTTTCCAGCCGCTCACGACCCCCGCCATAAGAAATAAGAGCCGCTCACCACCCCCGCCATAAGACGCAATAGCCGCTCACCACCCCCGTCATAAGAAATAAGAGCCGCTCACCACCTCCGGTTTTCCAGCCGCTCACCACCCTGCCCATAAGAGCCCCTGCCACATCACGAGCGATCATACTAACTACTCTCATGTTTGTGATAATAATAATAATAATAATACAATAGATATCATTGTCTGATGTAAAAAATCTAGCAGGCGTACGGGGTCGATCTTGACTTCATATGCTCATTGTATCATAAAAACCAAATCCGTGCGATGTTGGGTGTTGGCTACTGCTGTATAGCTTCTTAATGGGGTAATGTCGGTATAGCAGGTATAGAAACACGTTTTACACTCTGCTCAATATCAACGTTGCAATACTACTCAGGCGCCGAATACATTGTCCGGTCTTGTCTTGACCGTTGAGGCATAAGCTTATATTCCCCTGCAAGTCCTCGTCGAAATTGTTGGAAAAGCGATGTAAGATATTGATTTTATGGGATTATATCATGTGATTGCCCCATCGCAGTTGATACATTTGATACATACGTTTAAAACGTCAATATGTACTTCTGTATTGTGGCACTAGGCGCCCCAGTCGTCGCGCGGTATCTTGTACATCTGTCCATTGATATAGGCTATTTCTTCACTGAAATGTAGGGTTGGAATTAGCAATATGACGCCACGTGGCTCGTTCACGTTCGTGTTCACACAGAACCTGTCAAAAAGGTTCGGGTTCACACGAAGCTGAAACTTTCAGAGATTCACACAATCCCTAATTTCTACCATCTGGAGAAGGTCTTGGTGGAATCTCTCTCCTTGTTCTTCGCTGTAATCACCACGGTTGACTGGAAAGTAATCCTAATGAGAACTCAGAAAGTGCATTTGCACAGACATCAGGGCTCGAAGGGATTGAAAGCTTTCAAGCAGCTCTTTGACCTGTGCTTCGTAATCAGGGCTTCTATGCTTTCCAAAAAAGTTTCTATTACTACTAGAAAAGATGTCCATATGGTCTTTTTTCTACTGTAACCATGTGTGCAGTGAAACTTTCGTATTTCATCTGTTCACAGATCTGTGGCCTATCAAAGAATCCTCTGATTGTGGGGAAATTTAATTTGTAAGAACTTGAAGATTGGGCAATCTTTGTCAGTGCCCATGTATAGTTTCTTCACGAGTTTAATGTGGAGAGGTTGCAAAATAATATTTTGTGGATCAACTTAGTATGCGGTTTCCCATTTTCAAAACCAGGAGCAAAACTTGTTCTGTGTGGCCAGATAATTTGTGTGTAGTGGTGATTATCAGCCCACGAGTTCCACAGAAACAAAAACTGTTTAGTCCAACCCGCCTGTGATCCTGTGAAGAAGTATTCAAATCATATTCAACTCCCCATATATTTTCCATTTGTGTTGGCTATACTGAAGAGGTTTCAAAAAGAATTTAATGTCTTCATAGCATTCAGTGAGTTTCACTGAATGTCCAATCGTCCAACAGCAGCAGAACCATTGTGTCATTATGTAGTAATACTGCCTTCAAATTCTTTAGAGGTAAGTCCAAAAACAATCGCCGTTCTGTCGATATGTAGCCTATGTCCAAAGCTGATAATAGTCCTGAAACATCTTTACCGTACTGTATACTATAGGAAATGGTCTTCGTCGTATTGAAATATTTTCTACACTTTTCATCAAAACTTCATTGCGAAATCCTTCTTATGACGTCACAAATCTTATTCGCATAACGCTGAAATCTGCGGTTTTCGAAAATTCAAATGCAATACGCCAAAAATCTATACCTGATTGAAAAAACGGATAACAGTTTTGAATTCAGCATCAAAAAGTACACTAAAAACCGTCAATAATTTAGTAACCTCAAAATTAACGCAGTACGTTGTAAACAACCAACCAACCAACCACAATGAAATTGAAAATGGAACATATCATTGATCTATAACAGGGTTAGGGCAATTATTTTCCTCCGCGGGTCAAATGAGAAGTAGAAAATACATTGGCGGGCCGAGTGAAAATTTTTAGCTATATACTCAGCGCATTTTAATTTTATTTATAAATTGCATTGTTAGTAAATGCTGCTCAGTGAATGTGTTGATATTAGGTAATGATAAATTGACGGTTAATTAAAAACGTCATAATTGGAAACAATGTTATTCATGATACATATTCAACTCTTATCAAACCCCTATCCACGTTCTGCTATTAAGACTCTAAAACAGTGGTTCTTCGGCTTTTTTAGGCACGCCTACCTTTATGATAGCGAAAAATGTCGCGCCCACCTTATCATGATATTACAACATATTAAAAAGCGTAACCAGAAGGCTAGCAATCCCAATGGATAGTTTGATGGCATGGAAGGTTATGGCTGTTGATGCGAGAATTCTGAAATATAAAAGTCGGAGAATACACAGAGCATAAACGATAAGCTGGGGGTGAATCGCGCGGATCGCGAAACATTTTTTCGGTAAACTTCGGCTTCGCGTCTCCCTTCTGATGCTTTAATGCCCCCAGTTCGAGAACCACTGCACTGAACTTGTATATGGAATAGTGCGAAGCTCGTTTTCTTGTTCGCTACCGTGCGAGCAGTGTGCACTGTGCAGCTTAAAAGCCTTTATGTTGCGCGAAGCTTGCAGTTTTCTCTGAACAGCGCCCTCCCTTGACCACGTGTTCGCGTTATTGTCATAAGATCGACTTTAATTAATATACCTAATCTCGGCTACATGCTCGGCAAAAACTAAAAGGACTAGTTTACCCCTGAATCCAGTATACAAATATTTAGTACTCTAGTCTAAACCTAAACCTTTTTCGGCTTTTTTTTTTTTGGCATGCCCGTTAATAATTTATGGGTGATAGATAGATGATGAGTCATATAGTAATCGCGAGCACTGATTGACTTGTTTTACGAATAGGGGATTCGAAGACGCATCACGTATCAATTTGAAACACATGCCGTATAATGCGTAATGTGACATTGTCATAGTGACAATGGCAACAAAGAATGTTTGAACTAAACTATATGGACAGAGTGATTTCTTGTGACTTTAATTGCTACTCATACTTTGCCACATTGCCTTCATTTTGAATCTGGATTACGCATGCGAGGTACATAGACAGCGTAATCGTGGCATATTAATGAACAGGCTTCAAAGTAAACGAATTTCCTGTTCATTTGATACATCCTATGGTTTTAGTCGTTCATAAAGCAAGTTTTATGTTTTGAATTTCGATCAACCTGTCGCGGGCCGCCTGAGACCAGGTCTGGTCTATAAGGTTTGTTTGTTTCCATCGTAGGATAACTCACAAGGGAACATAAACATTGCGTCGACATTGAATGGAGTCTTTGGTGATATGCCTGTCAAACAGTAAATTACGACTTATATTACTACGTATCAAAATCGATAACAATTATGCCACGAAAACTTTGTGTACACTGTACAGTGTACATTGCAAGTGTAAGTGAACACCACAAGTGTACATGTCCTATCCGCGTCAAACGTGATATTTTTCTAAACTAATGAATGAAATCTATTAATAATAATGTTAGTTTCATATATTGTAGGTCGCATCTGTATACCGCTGGGCTCATTTGGCCAGGACATGATTAATCGGCGCTTGGACATATCGATATCGACGATGTCAGTGAACATTCGTCTATCATTTTGTACAAAGGTTTCATCGCATACGATCTTTCTGCGAGTACGGACGCGAAGTCGCAAGTCTGTGATGTCATAAGCAAATGTTTTTCATCATTTAATGGACTTGGTGGCTCCTTTTGAAGTAGAACGGGTCAGAGTTAACATGTGGAATTAACATTCAAGCGGTTGAAAACTTTTCGCGCTCGTCGCGACTAGCAACCTAATCCCAATAACCTTTCCTGACATTTATACACCCGATTTTGGCGCATAGGCCAAAAGTAAGCCTGTGGGAATGTTCTGCTTAATCTGATCACCTATGGGCAGAGAATGGATAACATTTTGACAGTATGTGAAAGTATACCAACGTTATCGACGAAATTCATTCAACAGGTTGAAAATAGATTCTGCGTTATCATTCCGTATATTTACCGACTTGTAGCATGGCCCACTTCTAGGCTTTTTAAGGCAGATTCCTNTTACTTAAAGGTCAACTATATCGACCGAAACAACTTTGGCTCATTCAGTAGAGTTTTACATGCTGATTCCAAAAATATACNNCATACCTTCTAAAATTACGTATTTTCTGAGATATCGAGCAGCNAAAGTCGCAAAATGNCACCACAGACGAAAACGGTNGTAAAATCAATGANGCATGTCGATGACGTACTACCANGAGGATTTCTGATGCTGCGGCTGTGGTNTATGTATTGAAGTGGGATAATGTCAACCTCTGAAGCTGTGNACNNNACTGATAGCTACACGNTGTCTAGTAAATNTGATTCCGACACTATTGAGGAATCCCCGTATATAGGTAAGCCTTTGNATGGTATATACAATCAGGCATTACTGGANGACGAAAGTACCGTACCGTTTTGTNAAATAATTGGACTTGTGCGTCTANNACAATTAGTGTANCGCATGCATGTAAAATTGTGCNGTATGCTGACGATCTAAGCTTGAGGACCGATGCATATAACTAATACATATTGACTTTTCAGAGACGCTAGACCCGACTAGATTCACTCAGACAGGAATTCAGCTCCGCCGCATGCACTGGATCCGAAGTATTCCGACGTCGCTGATCAGTTCTCACAGTNTGCTACTTCCACTTTATCTTTGTATGTAATAAAATGGTGTAATAAAATGGCTTTACTCAAAAGCTTTTACTGGATTCTAATACATNCAGAAAAGTCNAAAGCTTTTATTGGGTTCTAATAAATACAGAATCGCAANAATTATAATNTCATAGAAGGAAATTATCTCAATAAATCTNTGTGAATAAGTCTTGATANTCCCAGGATTNTTCGGCGAATTTTCTTTTTTTGATGTTATGCTCCAGCATGATGCCCTNGGCCAGGATTGTCANTGTTNCTGAAATAATAATTTACAGNAGAAATTCAATCATATACACTCACTAACACTCCATTTACTTTATTTTTATTGTAACACCGGTTCAATATCTATGTGAAAGCCAGCAGCAGGACAAGNNTTTTTTAATGTAAGCCTAGATCAGGGGTGGTTGTTTGAAGTTACAAAACTCTGAATTTGTTNGGAAAAGTNAGGTTGAAATAATAATTACCTACCGTGACACNGCATCATCNTGNNGTAGGGGTTTTGGCCACACCTCGTGGTCAACTGGTCAATGATTGAATGACAGATGTGCCTCCAGAACTCGTTCTTCACCTTTGTACAGCATCCTTTGTGGTAGAGAAAGTATGATGGCAAAGTGCTGCTATATACTCCTGACTACAGCAGCTTATTGAAAAATACTGTACATCGGTGAGCACTGCAGCCTTCCTTATATTGGGCTGCAAAAGGGTCTTTCCGGACTTGCTTTTCTTCTGCTCTCTACATCTGTTTTCATTGAAGTGCGGGACAGCTAGCTGTTCTCGTCCTTATAGAGGTGGCGTTTCCATGGGATCAATACATGAGATGGAAACAGAACTGCTTGCCTTGCACGTTGGCTTCTGTACTTCTTCTACACAAGCCATCGCAAATTATAAGAACCAAAGTACCATAAAATGAAGATTGAATAGTCCAGTCGGTCATGACGGATCAAAACAACACAGCATCAGGTAATTTAGGCGAAGAAAACAACCTACGATTGACTTAGACATCCTATTCAATGTTCCATGTATCGGCAAAATCCTCCTGGTAGTACGTCATCGACACGGTTGCTGATTTTACAGCCGTTTCTCAGAGGTCGGCAGTTTGCACTGCGATATCTCAGAAAATACATAACTTTAGAAGTTAGGATGTATATTATTGGAATCAGCACAAAAAACTCTACAAAATGAGCCAAAGTTGTTTTGGTCGATATAGTT
>ATSW01127128.1:0-12854 GCA_000444245.1 Botryllus schlosseri | reverse complement strand
TGGGTTGGGGGTTCTCATAGGGTGATAAACCGACCCCTCATCACAGTGTTCGCTTTTGCCACGAAATTAGCTGCACTGTTTAGTGAGCCAGCTCGAAGCGCGAAAATTTTCGAGAATTCATGATACAATCGGTCAATATGATCGGGAATTGCATATATATTGCTATCAATATCTTGTCCTCTCTGCTCACGTTATCAGATTTACCGAAAACTGTAGGGCCCGTAAATAATAATTAAACATCTTCAGGCGGGCGAACCGTTGGTATGACTTCGTTACATGATTTTATTTCGTGACCTCCTTTCTGCTATATCAAAAATATAGAATCGCTCAAACGTACTAAACCAGGGGTGGCCAACCTTTTCAGCCAAAGGGCCACATTTGATTAACGAACTATTGTGCGGACCACTAGCCGCGCTAAGCGCGAAAATTTTCGAAGTTCGTGGGTCACTAATATTGTCACTTGACTATATTGCGGGCCTGCTGTATATCGCTGGGCTCAGTTTGCAAGGAATGGACTATTCGGCGCGTGGACATATCGATATCGAAAGCTTCGACTAACATGTGTCAATCATTTTCTGCCTAGTTTTCATAGTCGACGGTCTTTCTGCGAGCGCAAACGCCAGGTCGCGTATGTTGAACGACACTTTGTCGCGTAATCGCGAATATAGTTAGACTCAATCTGGCACATTAGGCGTTCTTTCATTTTCACAAAGGGGTAACAATATTAAAAGCAAGAAATCGAGTGACAACATGTTGCGCGAAGCGTGTAGAAATTTGTTACTTTTGATAAATCTATCGCAAATTATTCTGCTAGTGTACGAAGATCTACCAAAATGTGACTGGCCCATGGATCTGCCAATGATTTGGAACTGATATTTTAATCATCACATCTCAAGTGTTGCGGACAGACTAATCAAATTTTTGGTTGGCCTTGCAAGTTCACAATCTGTGAATTCCATTTTTGATAATATTACTTATTTTGGCAACTACCTTGCGGGCCACTCAAAACCTTCTCGCGGGCCACGGGTTGGCCGGCCCTGTACTAAACTAAAATACGCACACGATTTCAAATTGGTATTTCTTCACTGGCATTTTTTCCTGCTGGATGGTATTTGTCTTCTGAGGTTCAGATTGCCAAGACAGGAACATATGGCGCCAGTCATTTAGGCGCCTATGGACAATTAAACCTTTTATTTTGTATATATAACGAAGTTTTCGGTCTGCGGAAGGGCAGTCCGTTTCGGCCAAGCTTTTCGCGCTGCCAATCGTTCTGGAACACTTCTTGGAGTCGCATGTAATAAGTCCTAAATCGTTATATATCTTGGTGCGTAGTGGCGTGTTAATGGCCAACGCCTATATGTCAATTTCTATGAATCTTGCGTGTTTTTTTCTTGGGGAAGAGTACCAAATACTCCAAACATCTGGCAACTTTAAATCGCGCGCAGCGCGAAAAATTTTGGAAAAAATTGCATAAATTTTCAAAAAATATTCTATAATTTATGCTAATTCACGAAATAATTTGGGCCCCCCCCAATTGGGGGGTTTGGGGTGCGGCAGTTACGGTGCTGTGTACAATGTATATGTACAGTACACACGTCTCTACGCCTCTGTATTCGTGAGTGGCGGTCATACTTGGCCTCTTCGATGCGATGGTTAATTACATCGACAATGCGGCAGGGGGCAGAGTGTATTGTCAAACAAATCTTATGAAATAGTATCCAAGCGCAGCCTGAAGTTTCAACGAGATCGCAGCAGGCCGATTATGTGGTAGTAGTGGTAGCTAAAAATTCAAAACCTCACACGGAATTGTAAAGAAAATTGTTTGCGACCAAAGCTGCTGAAGAATTGAAAACGGTTACCATGTCAAATGATACCATTCGTACATTTATTTGTGACATGTCCGCAGATATAGAAGATACCGTAATTCTTCTTGGAATCAGAGCAATGCCTATACTTGAGTGCTCCGAAAAGGTAGCGTACTGCGTCAGAGACCGCCTCTGTACGACTGTGGGTGCTGCCGACTATTCTGGTAGTTTGCAGGTTCCGTAAGCCAGAGAAGTTGGGAACCACTGTGCTAGTGTGCCGCGAACTATTTGTCATTTTCAAAGGGTGTCGCGAGTTCAAAAAGGTTGAGAACCACTGGACTAATCAGCAGTGTTGGGATCAAGTCACTACCTTCGAGTCACGAGTCATTTCGAGTCATTGCACAATTTGACTCGAGTCAAGTCAAGACAATCGTTTTTCGAAGGTGACTCGAGTCAAGTCAAGTCAGTCGATTTTCGGAGGTGGCTCGAGTCAAGTCGAGTCAAGTCAAGTCAAGTCAAGTCACGAGTCAAGTCACAATTCAAGTCAAATTGCCTTTTCGAGGTATGAGGCGTGATTACGTCATTGTATTTTGCTAGCTGTCTGAAATACAGATTGAGTGGTCATTGATTTTGAACCTATGAACGAATATATAGAGGTAAATATACACGCAAGTAAGGCGCTGTATCGCTCACATATCAGTAGAACTAATAAACTACGTAAGTAATTGCACAGCCACAGTTTATAGTTACCAGCCAAAATAGAGAATAGTGAAACGAATTGATGCAATACATTACCCTTTTGCAAATTGATACGATACAATTTGAGCCTTCGCCAATGGTTGAGGACTATATAAACTATTTTCGAATACAATTTCAATAAAACAAGAAGTTTGGCTAAGTTAAGAACACAGAACAGAAATAGCATTTTGCAAAATTACTTTACTATGCTATAGTTTACGACAACAGAGGCAGTCAGCTTCGATCATTTCGTTTGCGATCAATATATTTGCGAGAGAACAATGGAGGCTCAGTAAAACGCACGATCATTGAATGATTGGTCGGTCTCACGGGTTACACCAGCGTTGCGCGAACAATCCGAACATATGTAAGACACAGTGATTTTTATCGACACCGACTACTTGATGACTTGAAATTGACTCCAATATACAATTAAATAGTATATTCATATTGAAATGAACCCGAATATTTTCGGCTGACACTCGTCAGGGGTAATCGTCAGCAACTAGTAGAGAATTGGAAAGAACATTGTATATCACCGTTCACAATTCCATTTGTGTGCCTTGGAATCAACTTTTATCAAAATACACCAACCAAAACTCTGTCAACAAAAGGAGTTCGTGTATCACCTAAAAATAGTACATTGAACGCTCTCTCATTCGAAATTTCATGCTGGTGACGTCATATTTTGCGATACGATTGTTGATATACAATATTCTTTCCAATTCTCTACTAGTTGCTGACGATTACCCCTGACGAGTGTCAGCCGAAAATATTCGGGCTCATTTCAATATGAATATACTATTGAATTGTATATTGAAGTTCTGTACCTCCAAGAAGCTCTTGAAATTGACTCGTGAATTTTGCTCCGAGTCACGAGTCAATCCACATTTCTGATACACCGAGTCAAGTCAAGTCAAGTCATTTTAGCAAAGTGACTCGAGTCAAGTCAAGTCATACGAAAAAGTGACTCGAGTCTGACTCGAGTCAAGTCATGACTCGAGTCATCCCAACACTGCTAATCAGTAGGGCTGAGCACATTGGTTTGGATACTCGAACCTGAATCGAGTATTAATTCTTATAATTCGAGCCAAGTATATGACCGTTTTCAAGTAGGCCTACTGAAATTACACGCTCTTTGCCACTAAAAGAATGCAGATAATAATAAAACTATAGTTTCAGAAAGCACTTTTGAGCAGCCCGACTGCGAACCACCGTCAATAGTCTATTTCCGCATCATTGATGACACTTTTTTCAAGGTAATAAATTGCTAATTATTAAACAATCATAAATCATCATACATAGTTCGTTACTCCAACTTACATGATTCAACATATTGATCCATGAACAATGCACCATTGCGACGCCTTCCTCTGCAGTTAAGAACTACATAACATTGCCTGTTCAATATCTAGACTCCTGGTAGAAATGAAATAACTTTGTCTACATAAACACATATATGTCCCATCCCTATAGTAAGAATCCATTGAAAATAACGGTGTACTTTCTTGTCCACGACAAGATGACCATCAGCAATCAGCCTGCCTACGGCTCATCGATATAGCCAACTTTGTTAATACTGCCGTAATGTAGGCAATGTTTCCGTGTAATATACTAATATTGAAAGTTATAATTAAACATTAAAATTATGTACGGCGACCATGCCAACATTGCGGTAACATTGCCGACGACCCGTCTGCCCCAGGCCATGAACATGTTAAGTTTACGGAGTTCATAACCAGACATGGGGTAATCGCGATTAGTAATCGTAATCGATTACGACGATTACAGCATTTTGACGTAATCGTAATCGCNATCGATTACATTCGAAAAAAATCCGAAGTAATCGTAATCGTAATCGACTACTTCCCATATNTAATCGATTTGTTTTGTGAAAGAACGATTACTTTTTGTTTGTACAAGGACTATGACATAAACTGAATATTCGTGAACAAGAATGAGATAATATACCANNTTNGCGNTAGCACAAACGTCNGTTTTCAAACGCCACTGACTCATTANTACGTCAGAAGTATTAGCTCCGCTCGTCANTGCGTAAGAAGTATCCACACATAGTAAACAGNCATGCGATGGACATTGTAGTGTGATTGTAAGANCANCCTCCGTGGTGTATATNAGGTTATCAATACACTANAGAAGCCCCTACCTCGCAGCAGGATATTGATCACCACTCTGCCTATAGTTTCAAATAGTAACTTATGTATTGATGTTTGGTTGTGCTTAGNTAAACGCAGTTTACCGTTGCTGCTTGGCGAGCAGGAGGCCTACGTAGCCTACGCACGTGCACCTGATGAAGATTCGGAATTTTGTACTCGTCGAATAAAACATTGCAGTTTCCACAACGGAGCATTAAAAATAAACAGCTGCTGATATATATCATAACCGAGCCGTGCTTAGCCGTTTCTCGTAATAGCAGCTCGCTGTATATGTATTAAGTTGAAGGCAGAATTTTTATGTTCACTTTATCTTATTCTCATGTAACTACTTGAAACGGGCGTAAATCGTTATTTCACAGTTCATTACTCAGCATCTGGACCTCCTGCCATAACAATCCGCTTATATAGCCTGACATGTTAGCGTGGGTTTTAGCTAGAATCAGCAATTCAGCTAATTCAGCCACAGCAGCAGTTCGTCCTCCTGTCCAACCGTTGGTCAATTTTCAAAACTGAATTTCGTCAATAATATTGGTAATTGCATTATATTACTATTCATTTATAACCACTCTCAGCCCCGAGTGTCAGATTTACCTGTAGACCTGGGGCACGTAATTCATAATCATAGCATCTGGTATGTTGTTATAATTACTTTATTGTATGTTGTTAATTCGCGACCTCCAGTCTGTAGTAAATCAAAAGATATTGTACTCGCCCAAACGTAGCAGACTAAAAGAATATCATTCGTGAGACGCACACAAAAATTGTCATGACTTTATTCCTTCGTGGATGCGCCGGGTGGCATTTGCATTATGGGCCCAGATTGGAAGGACAGGAGTTATTAGTCACGCCCACCCAGCGCGGCTATTGACAATGGACGAATACCCTAAGTTTCGGCCAAGGTATTTCTTTGGGATCATTTCCCGTGGAGTTGCGTGTTGGCCGAAACTGCATATGTCTTTTGGTGTGTTGTGGGATCGTGGCGCGGTAATAACCTGATCCGAAATGCCTGTTCCCATAAAGTAGCCTATGCATGTTTTTCTTGAGGGGAAGAGGTATGCATTTCAAAACCAGCTATCTACTGGAGCAGGGGTCACCAACCGTTTTGAAACGAAAAGCTACTTCTTGTGTAGTATGTAGGCCTACTGATTATTGCGACGACCGATGGGTTACTACTTACTCCCGCCGTTTATCTGGGTTCAGTTGGATTTCTTAACTTAGAGCAGTGGTTCCCAACCTTTTTCGGCTCATCGCCCCCTTTTCAAGCTCCACAACGATCATCGCCCCCCAAATCTTGTGAACCGGATAACGAGCATACAAACTGTAATGGCCGATTGGTTGACTAAAAAAAAAGGAAAAAGGTCAATTCTCCGAATTGGCTCCAATTAAGTCGTTTTAACGCGCCATCGCCCCCTTTGTCCATTTTCGCCCCCATGGTCATTTTCGCCCCCCTAGACCACCAAATCGCCCCCTGGGGGGCGATATTGCCCACGTTGGGAACCAATGACCTAGAGTAAGACAATCAGAGCACTGGGCCGGGTTTCCGCCCCTTACCAAGAATAAAAATGCTCACTCGCCGGGACTCACACCAGCTCCTCCGGGCTCGGTTGCGTTGCTGCAGCGCGCGCCGAAGCGCCAGTCTCCGCGTCGAGACTAGGGAATATTAACTATAGATTCCCGTTGAGCAGCCGCGTGGGCGAAGACAAGCAATGCCTCGAGCGACTGCGATCGTATGTTCCTTGGGGTCGGCCGACCCATGTTCAACTGCTGCTCATATGAAACCAGCTTCAACTTTCAAATCTCTTATTTGGATATTTGCTACAGCGACCGCGGGCGACTCATTTGGTCCGCGTTGGTGACCCCTGTACTAGAGACATTTGAATCGCAGAGCTCGAAGAACATTTTCTAGAATAAATTAAATTCTCGAAAATACTCTATAATTTATGTTGGTTTACGAAAAACTTTTGAGTCCCCTTCGAGCACGCTCCCCACCCTATTAAGGAATTTGGGGTGCGGCGGTAAAGACCTGGCAATAATGTAAATCGTTGAGTGCAATAAATCATCCACTATAAAGTTGGGCAATTGATATATTATGACGTAATAAGCAAATGACGCATGATGTATGAAGAGAGTTGATATCTCATTAAGCCTTTTCATCGCAATCCTTGTATTGTCTACCAATATATCATTTAAGATTATAGTCCTAAGAAGCAGAACAAATGTAATCGTGGATAATCGTGATTACTTTTCCAATGTAATCGTAATCGTAATCGACTACTTCCTGATTTTGCTGTAGTCGTAACCGTAATCGTAATCGCGTGATTCCGAAGTAATCGTAATCGCAATCGATTACATTCATGAAGTAATCACCCCATGTCTGTTCATAACTAGTTTGGTGTTGGGGTATCCTTTGAATGGAACGAGGTTAAAGATTGGCCAACTATATTGTTGTTCCTACAATACCATAACTGAAGAGCTTCTTGGAGATACGGAACTTCAATATACAATTGGTTGGTATATTCATATTGAAATGAACCCGAATATTTTCGGCTGACACTCGTCAGAGGTCAAGCGCTTGCAGGAACGCATAAATCAGCATGTCCCTAGATTCATTAGAACACGCTCGGTGAAAAGCGCACCCTTAACTCATCCGCTCAAGATTGATGCGGATCAATCAAAGGCCATAAATTCTGCATTTGGCAAACACTTGTTGGATAATCCCACATGTACGAAATATTATCGAGACGACAGATTTCGCATACTCGGAAAGGGTCGCTCACACTTTCATTTGTGTGCCTTGGAATCAACTCTTATCAAAATACTCCAGCCAAAGCTGTGTCAACAAAAATAGTTCGTGTATCATCTAAAAATAGTACATGAACGCTCTCGTATTCGACATTTCGTGTTAGTGACGTCATATTTTGCGTTAGGATTGTTGATATACGCTGTTCTTTTGAATTCTCTACTAGTTGCTGACGATTACCCCTGACGAGTGTCAGCCGAAAATATTCGGGTTCATTTCAATATGAATATTCTATTCAATTGAATACCATAACTATAAACCAATATTGAAGGCCATAAATTTTGACATGTTCACTGAAATCCTCGATTATTTTATTGTCGGTTATCGCTATCGATGGTTATACTGTTGTGGACACAAAAATACGAAAATGAATATGTTAATGTGATGCGAATATTCATAAGAAAATAGCTGCAGCTTATCTTCAGCCCCAAAGTCAGCAATCTCACATTCCATAAAGGAACATTCCGAATTTCTAATAGCCTACATTTCAAAAGTCAGTAGATACCGATATGCTATAGTACCTGTACATTACTTTATGCTGCATCTGGTTTGCTGCATGGATCTTGCAGTCGTAGGAAATCCTTGTCAAACTGTTCACAGGATGCACACTAACTGCTAAGTTATTGCTTGTGGGACATTATGAACATGAAACCCACAGCACAATAAATTTGACTTCAATGATCAATACTTTATCATCATTTCTATAGTATTAAATGTACTACAAGAATTATCGGCTTACATGAGTTCACGATTAGCAGCGGGTCGATCAATTTCGTCTGTAGGTGATATTACAGACGTACCACTAGAATCATATACTCAAATTCATTATATATTGCAGGGCCGGCGAACCCATGGCCCGCGGGCCACATGTGGCCCGCGAGAAGGTTTTGAGTGGCCGACGACCTAATTTCCGAATTTTGAAATGTTCTCAAAATTGGATTGCACAAATTGTGAACTTGCAAGGCCAACCAAAAATATGATTAGTCTGGCCGCAACACTTGAAATGTGATGATTAAAATATAAGTTCTGACGCTTTTGCAGATCCATGAGTCAGTCACATTTTGGTAGATCTTCGAACATTACAATAAAGCAGAATAATTTGCGATAGATTTATACAAAATAAAAGTTTTCTTCACGCTTCGCGTTCCATATGTTGTCACTCGATTTCTTGCTTTTAATATTGTTACCCCTTATGTACCAGACTGGGTCTAACTATATTCGCAATTACGAGAAAAAAGTGCCGTTTGCGCTCGCAGAAAGACCGTCGTGGATAGGCACAAAATGATTGACGCATGTTGACCGAAGCTTCCGATATCGATATGTCCAGGCGCCGAAGAATTCGGTCCTTATAAACTGAGAGCCTAGCGATATACAGCAGACCCGCAATATACTCATGTAATAATATTATTGACCGGTAAACTTCGACAATTTTTCGCGCTTCGCGCGGCTAGTGGCCCGCGAAATGGTTCGTCCAGTGCATGTGACCCTTTGGCCGAAAAGGTTCGCCACCCTTGGTATAAGGCATGGGAATCGGACTGAAAAACCTGAATAACCCTACTATATATATATGCAGCATAATTGTAGCTGAAATATGCGCATTGCGCAGTCTAACCTAGGGATCAACAATCCGCCGGTCACATGCGGTCCATGAGCTGATATTTTGCGGCCCGGGACATGATTTTAAATCTTTAAAAACTGATGCTGAAGTAGATTTCGCTATAAAAATATTGATGTAGTCGTTCAAAAAAGGTATGTCATGTGCTCATCATTACTATTCCTCGCTAGCTGATACGGCATCGGCGATGCACTGTAAAAAATAAACCGTGTATTTAACTTGTTTTTTGCATGTTTTTTCCAATAACACGTTAAACGACGGAAAACGCCGACGTGTTTTTGAAATAAACAAGTTTAAAACCGAAAACGCGACGTGTTTTCCAATTAATCAAGTTCAAAACTGAAACGTAACATGTTATGCAAAAAACATGTTGCGTTTCAGATTGGAATAACGTTGCTCTGATTTGAAAGCTACTGTCGCACTGATTCCGAAAATATGCATTAAAATCTAATCAGGGCAATGGAACGCCTTCGAAATACACCCAAAAGTATGAAATTCGGCATTGTTCCGAACCACGCGTTATAGGGCTGCGTCGCTGCGATTGTTTGGAACAATGCTGATTTTCAGATTTTGAAGGCTACTTCGGGGTAATTCCATTGCCCTATTCAAATTTTAATGTATATTTTCAGACGGACACGGAAATAGTGTCAGGGACAGGGATTCTGCGCAATGTTGATACAGTGGGACCAGATTCGGATTTTATTGCACCAATTGGAACGCAACATAATTGCTAATCCTATCGCTGACGATCCGAGCACTCAAATTAAAAAAAGTTGAGCTTATTTATAGGCTACTGTCGCATTGATTCCGAAATATACATTAAAATCTTATCGGGGCAATGGAACCCCCTCGAAATGCACCCCAAAAGTCTGCAAATCGGCATTGTTCTGAACGATCGCAACAACGCAAAGGCCGTTGTTATGGTGATTGTGCTGCATCGCTGCACGATGCCGATTTTCAGATTTTTAGGCTATTTCGGGTTAGTTCCATTGTCCTAATGAAATTTTAATGTATTATTTTCAGAATCAGCGTGACGGTAGCTTTCAAATAAGATCAACTTTATTTAATTTGAGGGTTCGGGTCTTCAGCTATTGATAACCGATCATGCTGCGTTCAGATTGCTGAGCACTTCAGTAGTCAATTCCTCACGACGAGCAAGGGTGATGATGGGTGGTGCGAATCTATGCGTAGGTTAGTTATCTATAAAAAAAAAAAAGACATTTGAGTATTGGTCTTGATTGGTTGAAAAACTGAGGTATAATTTCAGTTCACAGCTCACACGATTTCCGAATCCGTGGTTGGAAAACAGGAAATTTTAGTTCACGGTCCTCGATTTCAGTCTCCGTCGTGATTGGTTGCAGAACGACGGTAAAATTTCAGTTCACCACTCACACTATTTCACGATCCGACGTGATTGGTTAAAAAAACGGAAGTTCCACTTCACTGCTCACGTGATTGCCGTATGCGTTACGATTGGTTTGAAAAACTTTCAGTGCCGGGAAGCCACTTCCATCGGCGATCACTACGCGGCCAGNAAAGTTGGCGAAACTGAGTGTAGAGTTTATTACCGNCTGNCGGTTATTGATCGTATTTGTCCAGTTAGTAGAGGATGCATTTCACATCAGTTTTCATCGGGGAAAGTGTTTCCGATTCATATGCGCGCCTACGGGGTGTGCATAGTTGGTGTGCTGCATTTNACTGCAGTACGGTAACGTGTGGCGTGTGGAGGCAGCATATCGTTTAGCACTTACCATATATAGCTTCAGAGTGCATACGGTAACCAGTCGATTACAGTATATCATGTTGGGGAATGTCTTAGCTTAACTATGTAAATAATGAACCTAAGANAGTTGAGCCNGTTGATATATTAGGANGATGTGTATACCATGCCAATATGTTGCATTTTGTCNAATGCAAGATATGGAGGGACAAGTTTGCTCTGTAAAATTATGTGACAAATACGGCAAAAAAGAATTCATGTTGTCAATCAGGATCAAGATGGTANAATATTTTTCTATGAAGATTTTGACGGGCACTGTCACATTTGTGNTATCCTCAAGTCAGGCTTTGGGCGATATTTACACTNTTATTCCTGTGANGCTATGACNGAAACCGGTTTCCTTTGTGTTTTACAACCTGGTGAAATATTTTACCAGAGACTCNNTAATTTACCGGTATACTGTATTGGTAAATTACAGTATGGTGAGCAATGTTCCCTCTAATTTTTGACGAGTCTGCGCACACTCACGAACTCACTGCGCAGACCCTTGGACAACACTGCGTAAAGACTAAAAAAAGGTCATCATATCGGATTTTTTGTGCGCAGAGACCGTGTTAGCACTGCGCATTTGTGCNTGTGCGCAGCTTAGAGGGAACATTGATGGTGAGATCGNTACATTAGACTGCATCATAGAATATGTTTCGAANTTTAATAGTGAACTATATGCCGATAGAGAAAAGTACCGGTAATTAAAATTGCGTAATTTTGAACATGACGTTCTATTTTTCAGATTCATCAGACTGGTTAGCGATTTATTACTCTNGTGCTATTAAATATGAAAATGCTGATCATCCATGGTAATATTAGAAAGGTGATCACAGTTGATCACCTANCTGAGATTTATGATGTTGTGAGATGTGNAGTTCGTAGTACCATCTAGGACAGAAAATTCACTACGGAATATTACGACAAATCGCTTGAATTGAACGGCGATTTNTATGAATTGTCTGCCAAAGATATGGGACAATATGACTGGTTTTGANGATGGAAGTGAGTAATTATATTCTATGCATGNCAACANAATTATCGTCNTAAAGCGATGATCATGGTNATCATACTGTACTAAAATTATCTTGTCTTGTTCGATATCTGTAATAGAAANGAATATAGATTTTTAGNCAAAATCACGCCGTGTTATATGCAGGGCTTTAGAGCAGCCGCAAATTTAAACTGCTCCTGCTCTAGCTGCTGCTCCGGCTCTGAAATGATCGCATTGGCCTGTCTATATCAGGGGTGACCAACCCGTGGGCCAAATATGGCCAGCGAGAGGGTTTTGCGTGACCCGTGAGCTAATTTCCTATTATATTATCGAAAATGAATTGCTCAGATTGTGAACTTGCAATGCCAACAAAAAATTACAATTCTTGCTGCGACACTTGGGATGTTGATGACTAAAATGTCAGTTCCGACGCATTGGCATATCCAGGGTCCAGTCACCTTTTCAGTAAATCGTCGTACATTACAATAAAGTAAAATAGCAACGAAATTTTTCTTCACGCCTTGCGTGTTTAATTTTTGCACGATTTCTTGCTTGGTAGCCTTCCCCCTACTGAAAACGAAAAAAACGCCTATTTTATCCGATTAAGTCTAACTGTATTCGCAATTACGGGAGAAAGTCTTTTCGCGTTTGCGCTCGCATAAAGATCGTCAATGGTGAAATGGCGATATCGATGTGGCCAGACGCCAAATAGTCGTGTCCTTGCAAACTTAGTCTAGCGGGCGGTATACAATAGACCCGCAATACTCGAGTAATAATATTATTGACCTTGTTTATTTATAAATTTAGAAAATTTTATCTGCTTGGCGGGGCTAGTGGACCGCGAACTCGTTCGTCAATTGCATGTGGCTCTTCAGCCAAAAAGGTTGGCCATTCCTGGTCTATATAGATTACTAATCTACCATACGTTAGTACTTTTATGTTTCCCGAATAGAATATGTT
>ATSW01127112.1:0-12368 GCA_000444245.1 Botryllus schlosseri | reverse complement strand
GGGGATAGGGCCTGTGTGCCTTGGCAGTCTCAGTTGCCCACCTCTGTATTAGATGAGGTGCTAGGGGGGCGCATGTCAAAAAAGGTTGAGAACCGCTGCTTTAGTCAAAATGTGTAATGACTCGAGATGACTCGTGACTCGAAGGTAGTGACTTGATCCCAAAACTGGGTCTCACATAAACAGAACGGCCGTCTGATATGAATATTCTACTGCGCAAACTCATTTTAATTGTCGAATTGCCAACTGCACACTGATGCAAACATATTGTTGTTTAAAGATGTTTTCCTGATGTTTTGGAAACAATTGTATGCAAATCCATTTTCTCCCGTAATATGCATAACCAATATTGCAGAATAACTTCAAGATGAGCTACTAGATAGAAATGACTAGGCTGGACGTTATATTGGTGCCATATATGTTAGGGTCATACCCATAGGTGTCGTCGGAAGCATTTCGCGTTATTATTACATTCGCCGCCACCTATATTTGGGGAAATGGATTTTCGGTACTCGTTCATATCAAATCGACGGCGCTGATTTTCTAGACACGGCCGCGGGTTTCCAGAAATGCAGCTTTGCAGAACTCGCTTTGGAATACTTAAAGTCTTCCAAATTTCTACATAAATAGTTTGATGCTAATTTCAAGAAAGGTCATTTTGTTGCTGTTTATTACTATCCTACAGTCAGTATTTGCACGATAATAGAGCTAAATTTTAACTATAACTTGTGGGTCGTGCGGGTCCGTGACGGCCCAAAGAGGGTCCACGAAAACAGAAAGGTGGATAGCCACTGTTATATAAGGTCTTCACAGCCCATCGCTGAGCCTAATACAGATATTACATTCCAGAGATCAAGTATCCATGGACGAAACAAGAGGAGCTGGGGCGTGGAGCTTTCGGAATTGTATACCGTGCTAAAGGTCCGGATGGATTCATGTTTGCTGCTAAGGAAGTACAGAGACAGGGGGTGAACCATGAATATTATTGTATGAGCAATATTTACTAATGAACCGTTGTATTTGCATTACAGCAAGAAGCAAAATCTTTGCGAGAAGAAATCAGCTGCTTAACGAAGTTATCACACCCGAACATCGTCAAATGCTATGGATATGCTGAAGGCGGGGGAAAGATATTCATGTACCTGGAACTGTTGACAGTACGCCATTTCCTTCTAATTGCACTTGTACTACATGTAAAGCCGAAATACATATCTACTTTTACTTCAACACACATTCTAAGTTGCTTAGGAGTGAAATCACTATGTCCAATTGGGAAATTTGATCATACGTCAGTAACGTACCACCGTATAGTATCAATTCAATATTTAACTAATTTACACTACTATATCCATTTCATCGTGGTTATACAGAGATGAATAAAATTATTTGAAATTGGGGTATGCAATTGGGAAAACAATAAAAAGCAAACAGGTTTTATACTAACGCTGCTTGCATCTCTCATCAATCTCAGAATTACTCGTACATTAATTTTTACTTGTACTCACGTAACATGACCACTTCAAGTTTGTTCATCCAAGTTAAATGTCCAAAAATTGTGAAGCAGATCGGTACCACGTAATTTGTCAATGTTCCTGATAAGGGCTCTGTTCATGACATGATGAAAAAGAAAGAAAAGGCATGTACAGCTTTTGAAGCCAGGAAATTCACTATTGATATAGTGAAAGGCCTGACGTACTTGCACAGTAAAGACATGATCCATAGGGATATTAAATGCGGAAACGTTCTTTTGGATGACACCGGAAAGGCAAAATTGGGTGAGGGAGTTTGCCATTGATGACATTAAGATAAGTTCTTATTATGTAATGTTTTTAGCTGATATGGGCTTGACTAAACCTCACGCAGACCAAACTGTGGCTACTTACAGCGATACTGCAGGTACATATTTCTAAGTATATGAATCTCAGCTACCTATGAGCGCTTCTTCGGATTCTAGTCAAACCATCTCGTACAAAACCACAATTATCAAATAGGCCGCTGAACCGGAAGTCTAAATTCCGGTCGATCAATGACTACCCAGTACCCACCCGCACACGAATATATACAACATATTAGTATTATCTATTATGTAAAGGATATATATAGTAGTAGGCTACATAAAATCAATGTGTCAATAATCTAGGCACCATATTGTGGATGAGTCCCGAAGCTCTGACGCAGAATCTCGTCGGAAAACGAGCTGATATTTGGTGAGATACTGTTATAAGTCAGTAAGTATAGCCATTGTCTGCTGTATGACTTCGTTATACATTTAGGAGCCTTGGCTGCACCGTCTACGAGATGCTTACGAGATTACCGCCATTTGCTGATCAGGGACCCATGGCCATCCTAATGCTTCATTCCAGAGGTGACTTCAGCAAATATAAGAACCTGATTGATAAGGACAAATCAATTCCAGGGAATATCAAGGTGTGTATGTGTTGATAGATTGAGCGACAAAATGCAGATTTCATTATTGGCACGTGAATTCAGTTTATTTGGGTGAGTCGGAATGCAGCTGTGCCTGTGACGTGAACTGATTGTTTAAAATTGCTCCCTCTAAATCTAAATCTTCATTATGGCTACGACACTGGATGCAATGTAGCAGGTTGTATGACTTCGATATTTTCAAGTACATATGCCTTTCATTTTCTGCTTTCACTTGAAGTTAGTTGACATGACTTGGAAATTCTACTACTCGTAGTTGAGTAGAAATTTATGGCGTTACTTCTACTCCTACCAGCAACACAGTCGACCACTGATTTTTGAGATAATATATGTTCATTATAAAATAACACTCCGAATCTGAAACCCCATTGAAATGTAAAACACGAACACGAAGCTTCAAAATCATTAAAGGACATCACTAGAAATTAAACAACGCTTATTTTTGGCTATGATATCCTAGTAGCAGAAAAGACATTTGTCTAAACACCTTGCTGCTCCAACAGAAAGTTCATCATTTGTATGTTTAGTCGTAATCCCCAGCGTAAACCCAGCAATACGTTTGTTTGATTGTCGCAGAATGTCCTACTGGAAGCGATGCATATTTAATTCTATTGAGAAGTAACCAGTGGTGGTTAGTAACGAAGTATTTCTACTTTTTCGAAGTACTCAAGTAATTTTTCGCTACTTCAAATACATATTAAAGTAAATCTAATATTCCGCTACTTGAACATGTAAATATTTTGTGATTTACTTACTTCTCGCTATTTACTGTTTGTCAAGTAGAAGCTTTTTCTCGTTCAATGAGAGAGAGAGAGAGAGAGAGAGAGAGAGAGACCAAGATGGAGAAATTTAGGTGCTGTTTTCACGGATTACCAACGGGAATGAAATTTTCACAACATTTAATGTAAGTTCAGAATTTTCGTCGCGCTTCGCGTGGAATAGCTGTGGAGTGGCAAATATGTTTTCACAAAATTCAAGATAAATCCAAGGTCAATATAATTTATGTGGCGGGCTGAGTATAGCTGCTTTGAGTCCTTTCACATCGCATTTTCTCCCATATGACATGTTTTAGCAGAGTAAATATAGTTCACCAGAACATTTGGAACTATAGGTATCGTAATCTAGGAGCACATGGCATGTCCTAATCTGGTAAAAGTGGTCCTTGAGTTTGCGAATTCGACCCTGTTAGATCACTATTAAAGACTTTCGGGTGAAAAACACGAAATTTATTTTCTGCTTCTAAAAACTGTATTTTTATTTGGTTTATACGCGGCATTATCATTGCTTTGAGATGTTCTAAATAATTTGAATTATTTTGTCCGGAGCCCATGCATGTTGAAGTTTAAAAATGAGCAAAATTCCCTCTATTTTCAAAGTAAAATAAAATGTTAGTGGCATTTTTACTGGTGTGAACGTAAGGTTCACGTTCGCGTTTTGTGTGTGAACCTCTGAAATTTGGAGGTTCACGTTCACAAACGAACCTCTGTAGGTTCTGCACTGTCAACCCTTTTCATTTTCACGTCAATATAACGTCTTTGGTTGCAATTCTTTGCTTTTAAACTTCTGACCACGAAATTCAGCATTAAACGACCATGCACCTTCCCAATTTCACGAATTATTTGCTCGAAAGTTTGCTCGGAATATTCAGCTTTGCGTTTGTGAATCTTTAGTGTCTTTGCGGAATTATTATAGCATTTGATTGTTCCAGTTGATATACATTAGGTGACATTTTTAAAAAGTCAGCATGCAAATTACTTTACGGAAATGTAGGGTTGGAATTAGCAATATGACGTCACTAGTCTTCATAGGTTCACGTTCGCGTTCACACAGAACTTTTCAGAGGTTCGCACTCTCCCCAAGTTTTACGTTCTGGCATGTTTTAGGCAACGGACCAAACGTGCCAAAAGGTTATGTATATAGTACTCTATACAACTTCTCCGCATCGCCCTTCGTCTAACTACGAGCCTTATAATACGGCGCGGGCTATGCCGTGATATTTTCCGAAATAAGGCGAAGAAACAAACGAAACTTAAGAACCGATGTTCCCTTGCATAGCTATTATTTGGATCCTATGATGCGGTCGAATTCATAGGCATTGGGAAATTCATGCCTTCCGAGATCTATAGCAGAACGCACCTAGCTCCCTGCACCGTCCACATAGCTCAGCTTCCTGATTTTAAAAGTCTATATGACAGCGTATTTATGACTGCTTTTCACAGCTACGTACTTACTTGATTTGATTCAAAGCCAGCCAATTCTACTTGCACTTGAAGTAGTTTTAGGTTGCTTTTAACAGCACTGCTTCTACTCGTAACTTAATACATTTTGCGTCGCTACTTCTACTTCTACTTGAGTAACTTTCTTCAGTATTTTGACCACCTCTGGAAGTAACAGGCATTTCAGGCTTCGTTTTTGGTTTTCGATAAACAGTCCCCACTCATTTCCTTGGAAACTTCTTTTACATTTTATACGAACAGTGTTATGTTTGTCGTAAGCAATGTTTACGGTTTTCTAAAGAGCAAGGTGTTGTTTTTGAAAAGCAAAATTATATAATTTCTACAGGACAGTTGTGTTACGATAAAGATATTAACTAAGTAATGAGCTGACAAAGAAAAATGAATCCGTCAACATATATATTTGAGAGAGAGAGTCGAAAAGAGGTCCGTGGTTGAAATCAAATCGATAACCACCGGATTAAAGTTCACAGAAAGCTCTGTCATTCTGTGTTTGAACAGGCGAGGTTTCACCATAGGTGATATCAATAACAAAATCTGATATGTCGCTGTTGTATGCTCATGCTCACCGTAACGTCACTAACAAAAGTCAAAATCTCATCAATTCATGAAGTTAGGCAAAGTTCACAGCGAAAAAGCCTGACGGGACAGAGCAATTATTAGCCCAGTATTGGATTTAGCAACCAAACCACCTTTCGTGCCGTGTACGCTGTAGTCTTGTCTAGGTGAAACATCTCGGAGCGGTGTCCTGAATTAGTATGACTGTTTTAACTACAAATTATTTATTTTTGACAGCAATTTCTCCTCGAAGTATTTGTGCCGTTCGGAAAAAGACCGTACGTTGAGAAGATAGCCAAACACAAATGGCTGTCATAATCGCATCCCTGTATTGGACTTTAAACGTTCATCGTGCTCTATATCTCTCTATATAATTAACTCCAAACATCTGTAGTGCACTCATCTATATATGTTCTATTTGACAAATCAATGCTATTGGCTATCACTGTTTTCCTAATTGGGGTGCGTTGATTTATTGGTACATATACAGAATGGATGTTGTAAGCGTTGGTAGAATGTACATATGACGGAAATAAAATTTTGCTTGTAAAGCACTAATCACATGTTAACGATTCGCATTTGTAGCGTTACGGGTTCCGATATAGTTGACTATTATCCTATATAAGTGCTTCACTCTTGAACGCCTTCATATTTTGCCTATAGTCATTAAGATCAAGGCAGGCTAATCTTCTTCAGCTATATAGTGATATGGATACAGAAACACCCTGACTCTTGCCACATCATATTCGACGATACAGAATCGAAATCTCTGTGATTTAGCGGTACGTCCAAGTCGGAATTGACGTCTGTAGCGCTATAGTGCTTCTAGGAGTTCGTACATAATCCTAAGACAAATAAAAAGTTTTTTTTTTAATTTGAGTAGAATGAGAATTATAGCTACACAGTTATTTCCAAATTAAATTGGATTAACATTAAAATTATAGCTACACGCAGTTTTTTTAGATTATATTATTAGATTAGATTAAATTTATAATAACTGAATTCACGAAAACTTGAACATTGAATCGCAAGATGTGTTATTGACAAATCATGGTTCATTGTTAGCAACCTTGGTTCGTTGCGCACCATATAGTTCTCTGTAGCATTTACAGCAGAGGTCACCAACACGCGGCCCGCGGCCCGCATGCGGCCCGGGAGGTCATATTCTGCGGCCCGCGACCTGATTTGAGATTTCGGAAGAAAGCTAAGAAAACATTTAGAAATGCTGATATTGACGTGCAATGGCCCAAACACTGCCAATACCGAGACGCTTAGAAAACGGAGGAGGACAGTGTTTCAAAAACTGAGGGCGCGCCCCCTTTATGGGGGCGTGAAAGCATCTGAACGGGGCGCGGAACTGCGGTCAACTGAAATTTTTTTAGCTCGAATTCATAGTTATAGTTATTGCTCTGTGGATAATCCGGAATTCATATTATAGAATTCTCTCATCAACATCCGTAACCTTCCATGCCATCAAACTATCCGTTGGGATAGCTAGCATGGTGATATGACGATAAGGAGGCGCGAAAGTTTTCGGTATCAGGGGGCGTGTCTAAAAAGGGTTGAGAACCACTGGCTTACGGCTTCCCCAAAAGATTAACTGTGACTGCCAAGGCACATGGTCTTTCAGCTAGTAACGTATCTCGCTAGCCCCAAAAAGCTTTTCCAGGTATCGTGCACAGCTCGGAGTTCAAAATAAAATGAAATTGATGACAGTGATCCTTTGTTGTATTTTTATTCCTTTAATAAAATATTACTTTTTTGTGGTCATTATACCCATCGCCTATGTTAGGTAGCACATCGTTGTACTGACGTAGAGCTTTGAAACGTGGTTGCCCACTTTATATCGATATTTAATTCATGCGGCCCGCGGCCGCTACGAAATTTGAAAAGTGGCCCGCGACCCGTTTTGAGTTGGCGACCCCTGCTATAGACTATTGTACATCCTGAAAAATTAGAGTTTAACTAGCTCATCTTAAAATCAAGATATAAATTAACTGGACTTACAACCCTGGCTCTTTTGCATCTAGAGCTGCTGGCTCCTTCTTCTTCCTCAATCACATTCTTTCGTTTTGTACCATNCTTCTGCTTCATCTGATTCACCAATTCAGCTTCCAAATGTCTTCGNTNGTCCNTGAACTTCTGCCTCAAGGCAATNTGCCACGAGCCCTGAAGAAATTGNAAATATTGTTGGACTCAACTCTGCAGAGAGTACTATNACTAAAAGCNAGGAAAAANCNCTAAACNGTCCGCAAAGTCTAAAAATCGGCATTGTTTCAACAATGNCAGCGCCACGACACAATGNACATAACAATGGGTGGTTTGAGGTGGTTCTATTGCATTGACTCGATAAGCGATTTTTGGGTGACTCNACTTGAATCTAGTCTTTTTTTTTCAAATATGTTAAATGACTCGACTCGAATCAATTTTTCATTGCATCTNCGAAGAATAGTTATTTCGAGTACGAGTCCTGATACTTGGCAAAATAGGGCCAGAANCTGTTAAGACTGAGGAAAATTACTGTATTCTGGATGCGAGCCAATCACACAAGCAGAATTGATAAAATGTGGATTGAGCNNAAAACCNAACATTGAACATACGGNAACGACTTGGACTCGGCTTATCTTGTAGGTATTCTGGAATTGTGGCTATTGCCTTCAGAACTACATTGAAGCTGCGTACAGTGTACGGGTATAGTCATGACAAAAGAGACCATAGGCNACGACTTACGANGTGGCGCAGGTTCGGACATTTTGATTAGCGAAAACTGTCGCCGAGGCTGCGTAATACCAGCGCGTATTTAATTGTTCNCCAGACATCAGGGACTCGCTAATTGGCAGCGCTTCCGGACTCTTTGGCAAGCTTATCATACGCCAAAAATCGTCAACAAGANTAGATTATATGATCGTCATTTACACATATATTTGTTTCTCTAACAAGGCTTTGTCAGTGACATTAATCGGGAAATGCAGCGAAACAGCTTACACACCGATAGAATGAGAAAACAATTGTNGCGACGAAAGCTACTCAATATTGTGTTAGACTCAGAACCCATTCGTGGCGAAACTCATTTGCCAACATCTATATTTCTTGTTATCNGCTTGATACATTNGTGCTCTGAAATAGGCCACGTGCGCAAGATGTCGTGTGTCGCTAGCCTAAGCTATCGTGCCGCCGACATCACAGGCTCACTATCTACTCCCGTTCAGAGACAATCCAGTTAATTGTATTATGATTAGCGATCATTATGTCACCATTGTTTGACAGTGATATCGCAAAACAGAACAACATCGAATACTAAACCGCAACTATTCATGTACTCATGTACTACGAATGCAGGGTGCGTACTATACATGGGTACAGGCTTTTTCCCAGAATATGTACGTCATTTTAAGGTTGTGTATTATACATGGGGACGCACTATATTCGGAAAATTACGGTATTAGTCCGGAATTCACCGGTAACGGGCAAGGACAGTATACTATGGATATCTGGCGTCCACATAGTGTATTATGACTATGCCCATTGCCCACGACTAAAGTTACATGCAGCTTACCTAGCTGGAATTTTCTTCATTATTGTCTTTCAAAACTGGAGAGTTTTTTTTTAATGCCAAGCATAGTTCTCGAAACTGATGCGCAGTGGGGTACCTGTTAGATAGATCCGCATATAGTTACCTGATATCTATATAAACTAACGAAATGCATGCACGAGTTTCAAAACAAAATAGGATGGATGAATTGAATGGAATTATACTTACAAAGTATATCGCAAAGGATCTTGAAAGATAATTGTCTTGATCTCTTTTCTCAGTCTTTATGGAATGACAATATTGCCAGCGCTCCCATGCACCAAGTATTGACGAAAAGCTGAGATGTCGTAGACCACAGGCCATCGTTGTTATGAACGTGAAAGTGATGATTTAACTGGATCATCCGTCACAATAGATTCAGATGAAACCAGTAATGATTCAACTGAATCATCCATTACATTACGTTCAGATGAATCCNCAGTTAGGGAGTCGCTAGTGANGCTGCTGTCGCAAACGCTTGGTACATTTTCTAGGAAAATTACGTATAGAGGTGAAGAAATTGATAATTGAAGCCAAGNCTAAACTTACCCGTAACAGGAACTCTAATCCGATCATTGCCTTTTACATCAGCATCAGACAGATCAAANAAATCAGTAAACTCCTTATCATAACACNGNATATTCAAGAATTCCGGCGCCAAATCAAATTTTAGTGCAGCAGATGATGGTATATCTTCTTTTGTGCACGCAGTAATGATNTTGTTGTNGGTATTGAATGTAACTAAGTCTCATAATTATTTAGGACTGAAATCACAAGTTACAATTAGATATCAGAAGAGNTCCTTTCATTCAAACAAGATCTATCCTTGCAACAGTCATAATGAAAATCCAAATTCAAAATATGCAGCTACTGATGGTAAAACTAAATACAGAGCCAGTTTGAATACCGTACCCAATAGCTCTATCTATGGTATGCATGAATATGAGAATGTACTCATCCTAGCTAATTTCTTGCATTATAATCACCCGTTGGCTTACTTGAATTACCTTCCCACCAAACAAGATATCATCTCATCTCTCAGGTACTGCTAACTGCTTATGGCAATGGCAAGTTCATTGAATTTTCAGTCACGAGCGATACCGGTACTTCATACGAAATCGATTAGGCAGATGACATCACTTATGAACTAAAATCAACGATAATCATAATTGTGATTAACTCAAAATCAATGAATATAGATATCTTTTTCTGTCGACTGACGACGCAGAGCGCGCATCCCCGTATATTCGAAATAGCAAATTGCCAGAGTCCCGGATGCTGACTTACCGCCGGTCACGGTTCATTGGTGAGAATATTGGCGATAATGATAAATACCTTAAAGGTTTTGGATATGCTACGGTCGTGCAGGATCTTGAAGTAATTATCACAATCCATTAATGGTATTCAGACATGTTCAAATTTAATAATCCCTCTACTGGCTTAACCACTTGGAAAAAAACTGTTCAATATTTTATCAATATTCCAAAATGCATGCGACTATATGACTTCACATTGAGTAAAAAACAACACTCGACTCCAAATTCATGTCTGATGACATTATTAACTTTAAGCCAGTATCAACTTATGTTTTAATTGGGCAATACGACAGTTTGCAAACAGTCATTTCTGATTTCCACCATGTCAATAATTGTTTTCCACCAAATATGGTAGACTATTCATTCCCCCCTCTTTCCACCCTCTAAATTCCTCCATATGTGGTGGAGATACGGTGGATAAAGGGAAGGAATGTACCTTCCTCCATTTTTCTACCATTTTTTCCACCTTTTAGATTTACAGTGCGGGTTTCGCGGCGAATCACCAGCGTGCCCATCAGAACCCCTGCCAGGTCACGAGCGATTATACATACTAATGTTTGGATGGCCAGGTCTTAAAATCTGTTCTACATCCCTATCCATAATACAGCGAAATATACCTGCAACACTATCATGCCGCCACGCCTGTATCAGATACGTTAGCACAGGGGTGGGCAAACTACGGCCCGCGGGCCGCATCCGGCCCGCAACACCGTTTTGTGCGGCCCGCGAGAGTCAAGAAACTTATTAAAATATGGATAAAATGCGTACTAAAAATCGAATTACTGCAGGGCTTCATTAAACTTTTTCTTAATATCTTTCACCATGATAATTCTAAGGTAGCCTAAATACTTCCTATATTTTTTTCATGTTTAATTTCTGGCGCGATAGCACGACCTCAATGCCCATGCATTTTGAAAGGTTTCAACTGCTAAACATCACAGAAATCCTAAACGGGATTGACATAATTCGGACGAGTGTGGTTTCAGATTGGCCTCTCCAGCAAAGTTTATTAATTTTAGTGCTGTGCTTGTAAAAAACTATTCGCGCGCGTATTAGGTGGATTCGTTCTCCTTCTCTGTATGCGTAGAAGTATGCTAATTATATTTTATCTACACAGAAGAAGCGTGTTTGATGCTAACATATGGTTATGATGCTGTCAGCATTGTGTGTCCAGGAACTGAACCAAGAGTGGAATTAGCAAATCTACCAACAGATCGCTGCTAACAGATTTAAATCGCAATCCTGTTCTAAGAACTGGGACAACCGACTTTTATCCCCATATAGTTTTAACTAGTTGTTTATTGCGGTCGAAAATCTCGCCACTGTTTCTGACGCGTGTACGATATAACCAGGGCAACGTTTGTTTTGTTTTAAATAAGCATATATATATATTATCTTTATGTCTTCACTATATAATCAAATACCAATATAGCGTTTTGGTTTATCATCCCAATTTTATATAGTGCGGCCCGCGAATGGATTCAGATGTTGAATGCGGCCCGCGAGCTCAAAAGTTTGCCCACCCCTGCGTTAGCATGTGACCAACTCCATGAGAATAACGATATATTCGTGTCACAATCACCGTAAACGTTAGGATTTACTCGAATCGGTTATATATAGTAATCTGCGATATCTATCTTTAGCAGCAACCAATGACCTAGCTGTTTACTATACTTGATACTTATTCAACACCAGACATGGGGTGATTACTTCATGAATGTAATCGATTGCGATTACGATTACTTCTGAATGACGCGATTATGATTACGATTACGATTACAACAAAATCAGGAAGTAGTCGATTACGATTACGATTACATTGGAAAAGTAATCACGATTACTCACGATTACATTTATTTTGCATNNTANAAGCTATGTTGNAAGACAATATATGGATNGCGCTGAAAAGGCCTANTGAGATNACAAACTCCCTTTAAAAAAGATGCGTCATTTGTTTGTTACGTCATAATGTATCCATTGCCNATTTTCATNGAGGTCAATTNATCGCGCCCAACNATTTGCATTCTTNCCANGGCAATAACTGNCGCACCACAAATTTCCCAATANGGTGGAGANCGAGCTCGAAGGGGACTCAAAAAGTATTTCGTAAACCANCATAAGTTATAGAGTATTTTCAAGAGATCTAATTAACTTGAAAATCCTCTCTAGATCAATGATTGCCAACCGCGGGACCGAGAGACGCATTTGGCTCTCATCTAGCCAACTTGCGGCTCCCCTTGACGTTGG
>ATSW01127074.1:0-18544 GCA_000444245.1 Botryllus schlosseri | reverse complement strand
GTTCAATTCCAACCAGTGGAAGCGGAGGTATTGGCGTCGAAAAATTTGGATTTGAAAAAAATAGTTGTGCTCACCGTAAATACTATTTTATTCAAATCGAAATTTTTCGACGGCAATAACTCCGCTTCCACTGGTTGGAATTGAACCAAATTTGGCGAGGATCGTTTCTATAGACATCCTAACACTGTCATGGGGTGAACAGAAAATTTTCAAATTTTTCATCATTTATTTTTATATAATAAATAGAAACTTTCTTCTTTTGTAGCAAAGTGGTTACTGGCTGGAATTGAACCAAATTTTGTGTGTAGGCTTAAATTAGGTAACCTAACAGTTTTATCAAGTAGCCAGTACGATTTGAGAAAAAAAGTCATTTTTGAAGAGCCCTATTGTACATGTGTAAACATACGTATAGCCTCAAATCCTTCTGAAACATTCACATTTTTTTCAGAAACAAGCTACATGGATCGCAGTGGACATGCGTGACAAAGACGAGTGATCTGCCACCTGGTATTTAGCTTATACTCATTTGGATTTCAAGTCGAGTTGATATTTTAAAATATACAATCTTGCAGTTTCAGAGGGTTTGGCAAACTTTTGCTCCACTGCCCCAACCATTGTTATGCTAAAATTTCCCACTTTGTACTTAGTTTTCTAGTGAAGTGTATCTGCGAACGATAGAGTTGGAAATGGTGTTTGACTGCCCGAAAGATTACTGATTACCAGTGCAATGCTCATAATTACAATCCTGTAACAATTGATATAAGTTGGTATACAATGGAGCCTGACCGATTATATCCCTTCGCCGATAATATAGACTCGATATCACTCTTTGAAAGAATTATTGATATTGGCCATTGGAAATTAATATATATGAGCAGTTTTCGTGAGGTCACAGCATGGTGATAGGAAGTCAATAAACTATAATCTTTGACCACTAGACTGAGAATATTGATATATTTCACATATATTACACTTTACAGGTGTCCTGATACAGCTTTTCTAGTTTATTTCCTGTCCAAGTATAGCATTGGCTGTAAAGCTGTTCAAATAGATGCCCTGAAGTTTTTCAAATGCGCATTTTAATGTATTCCACACAATTTGAATATAGGCTATAGTGGTTATCGGTGAAGGAGTTGGATATTGGTTTTATCGGTATCGGCACAAAACTTCAGTATCATTCTGGCTCTAGTATACAAATACCATACAATGAAAACTACCAATTCTGCACTTTGTGATCATCTGGTTGCAGAATACAAGTTTTTAATGACTAGATACTGACCGATTATTGGTTCACCGGTCATGTCGAATAGATACCCCACTTGGAAACAGATATCATTAGGTGACTATCTCATCGCAGAGTCAATATGAACTTCTTTTAATTCAGAAAAACAATGAGCTGAGAATTAAACTGATGGTGTGCAAGATTGAGGAGCTCAAAGAACGAAAAGACATGAGAGACGAAGAAAGATATTTCAGAAAGCAAGAATTCGAAATGCGTATTGAAGAATATGCGGTAAAAATGGAAAAATATAGATTAGAACTTGGTCTGGACAATTGAGGAATTAGTGACATCTGTAATGTAATATTTCTTTGTTCAATTATTTAATTGTGCCTTCCTGTCAAGTTATGTAAATAGCCGAATACGCATTTTCTGAAAAGCCACATTTCTTTATAATATTTCATTGTGCCTGCCTGCCAAGTGTTCCTCGCCTCATAGCCAATGTTCCCTCTAATTTTCGACGAGTTTGCGCACACTCAGCAACTCACTACGCAGACCCTTTAACAACAGTGCGTAAACGTCTATAAAAAAAAGTCATCGCTTCGGATTTTTTCGTGTGCAACTTGGATTTTCTGTGCGCAGAGACCATGTCAGCACTGCGAATTTGCGCATGTGAGTAGCTTAGAGGGAACATCGCTTATAGGTATTATCGACGGTGCGCATTTTTGAAATGCAACATTTCTTTATAATATTTCATTATGTCTGCCTGCCAAGTGTTCCTCGCCTTATAGGTATTGTCGACGGTGCAAATATTTTGGTACATTTTTTCAATTCATATTTGTCAATTTGAATACAAATATTAGGACACCTGCTCTTTGTTTATTACCTACAGTGCAATTGTAGTTGAATCTTTCATTCCACGAAGTCATGCACATTCCATTCTCTTTATTATTTTTACACCAGCACGGTTTACTGTGTTCGTTAAAATTTTAGAATAAACATAATTAGTAGAAATATGTGTTGATCTTATTTTCAAGATAGGCTATTGCGTCAGTGTATCCAACTTCAGATGCTATATCCACAGCTTCCTTGGGAGTAACTGCAATATCAGGAACTGGCTCATTGGTTTTTGTAGCAAAATTGTGCAAACATATTGTTGCAATAATTGCCGGCATGGTGTTTTCGATTTGCATTCGCACAGGATTTAGCAACATCTGGAAACGCTGTTTGAGAACGCCAAAGCATTACTCGATCAGCACGCGTGTCTTTGAGTGCATATAGCTGTATTTTTTTCTTGTGCAGCCTGTGGATTTGATAATGGAGTCATCAGGTACATTTTAGAGCATGTCTCCCACCAAAATCCCATTGTATTTTTTCTGGCCGAGGTCGTATTTTAATCTGGAGTTTGAAAAAGTTCTTGAGTCATGAGTACTCCCTGGCCATCTCACAACAGCATTAGTCACCACCGGTATTCTCTTGGCATTGCAGTCCATTTGACAGTTCAAAGAAAAATATCCTTTCCTGCAACGATGAACTTTTCTGGTACAGAGCCACCTGGGGACTTTATTGGGATATTATGGGTACCATCAATGCAACCGATGACACTTGGAACTCCACCTATGTCAAAGAAATCACTCTTTGTTTGTAACGAATCATCCAATCGTGGGATAAATCTTCCCTATTCTCTGATAATGCCTGAGAAATGCAGTGTATGATTCGGCGTGCAGTTGTCTGGCTTACACCAATCAAGTCAGCATCTGTTTGTTGAAAATGACTGTAGCAAAAAATCGGAGAACACAGAGTAATTGCATCATGGGGTGCAAAGCTTGGCACCGTACATCCAACCATGAGCTGTCTTTGATCATGTCCAATAGAATAACCGTAGCTCCCTTGGAAAATCTGTCTGGGTATTTTACAAATGAGTCCGATATGTCTGCCAAGTAATGCCTGGGCATAACAATTGTATTCTCGTCGTCCGAACTGCCATCTACGATGTCCAAAATATCCATACTACAGACAGTAATAACAACAGTACCAGTTTGCAATGCCGTCTTTAGAACTTATAACTGTGAATAAAGTACAGAGTAATATGCATTAAAGCTGCAAAGTGGCTTCAAATCAATTTCATAAGTCTACCTAGGAAACGACGGCATTCGTAGCACATGACCAAAATCGACAACATTTCCAATCAGCATTGCCAAAGCAATATTTACTACGACGTCGATGGGTTGACATGGCAACCTTCCACGGATCACTACATTTTGCGTCATTTTGACGCAATAGCGTCCTACATCCTGGATTTGTAGATCTACTAACTTCGTACGAACATCCAATGTTTTGGCGTGCGGATCATCTACTTCTTAATCGGGAGATCTTGGAACTCGCTGATTAGGCGAAAATCCAGGATGTTTTTACTCAGCTTTTTGGCCTCCACCCTAAGTACACGACCGAAGCAGTATTTCGCTCGAGAAAGACGTACTGAGTTAACCTATATTCACCGCGAGTGGCGTCGCGATTGAATATAGTAAGTGTGGCCTCCGCTTAACTGACAAATTACCAGCATTCGCCCTGCAACCTGGTTACTCTAGCAGTCTAGCTAACACAAAGCTTTCACTTGATGTTTTCGATTGCTTCCGCAGCTCAGGTGGGAGAATTACCTGAAAGGGATTTATGATATGTTGCACCAGTACCGCGCTCATGCCGGATTGGTTACCGCAGATGGCGTGCAATCTAATGCGTCACTGATATTCGTGGTGCGCTTTCCGCTTTTATCGTAATATGTAAAGTCGGAAAGACACAATCCATAAACGCGTCCGACTGTTTGTCTCCTCAAACAAACGCGACGCGATAGAGAAGAGGAACGAGAAGAAATGAGGAGCAGAAAGAGCGAGAGTGTGACAAGTCGCGTCAGTTCACTTGCATGCGAATCTCTGTACGTCAATCGCTGTAGCAGACGTGAAAACTGTTGTGGCACTCCTCATCTACGTTGCAGTGGTAGATCTCGCGAGTATACATGCCAGCTGTTTTAAATATTGATTATGGAAAGCTCGTTTATCTGTTGTCATCCGTTTAGTTAGCCTGTACGCTGCCTTTTCTGATGGACACTTGCATAGCTTCTGTTCTCGCGCCGCATCAAGAAACGACATATGTTCTTATTCTATATCTAATACAATCTAACATCACTGCCTGGACCATATCTCAGCAGTATAAGTGTCGGTATTCTCCACGTTTCAACGCATATTGATCGAGACTAGTGTTACCATATTTTGTGAATCAAATTACGGAGATTCTTTAGCGCCTTTTAGCGGTTTTTAAAATAAGGCATGAACACAATATGCCAATGCCAATATGACGTCATACGAGCGAAGCTTCCCCTGTCGACTGTATAGGAGTCAGAGATGAGCATGGATTAGGATTAGGTTTTGAAAAAACAGGATTTGTGAAATTTTGTCGGATTTGGATTGGATTTGGATTGGACATTTTTTCCGGAATGGATTAGGATTTGGATTGGATTTACCTATTTTCTGGGAGATTGAAATGTGTGGCGAATGGCTAAAAAACTTTATTCCGATCAGTTATTAATGTACTTATGGTTACTAAGTTATCTTGAATCAAGTGAATCGTTGGTTGTGAAAGAAAATTTTCGAATCCCTCCATAGCATAATTTTTTTTTCTTTTTTTTCTGAATTTCCAGTTGGAATCGGATTAGGATTGGACATGGACTTGAATATGAAAAAGTTATGGATTAGGATTTGGACTAGGATTTTAAGGTTCGGATTTGGATTGGATTAGGACATAGAAATTTCAAATCCGCTCATCTCTGATAGGAGTGGAACACATGTCCTGAATCGGACCATCTCTAGTGTGAGCTCTGGTGATTGCTAGGGTTGGTACACTTATTTGGTATGCAACAGATTTCTTCACGAGCCGGATGAAATCGTCTGGCGGGCCGTAAAGAATAGGACTACTTAAGAGTCGAAATGCGGTTCCGCACAAGCACGTTGCACATCCGGTAGTTTCCGACATTTTATGGACGAGGCTCCTTTTCCAATTTTAAAATTATTCTTGGCCCAGCTCTAAACTGGATAAACTGATTACTAAAGAAGGTGGAAACCTTTGTTCAGACTTACGTTTCCGCAAGGAAGCTAAAACTGATTTTATAGCGGTCATAACACCAACTTGAATAACAAGCAGTACTTCATCGGCGATTTCGCATTCCACTAAAACTACTTTGCTGACGAGATACTCGCTTAGTCGGATAGGACAAACAATCTACAATGTTATACCTGGATCAATAATCCGCAATGGTTTTATTGTGTTTTGAGTAGCCTACACCGTAATTCAGGCGGACGCAGGTACAGAAACTTCATGCAAGTGTGCATGCCTATAAAAGCGCCCTAATCCGTGCAATCTAAAATTAAATACTACTACTACAACTTTTTTTAACCGTCTTAAGCAGTGGTTCTTAACATTCACTAATCCATGGAGCACTTACGCTAATCTTCAAGCCTTCGTGGAACCCCAAATTTTCGATGAGTCATAACAATAAAAACCTACAACAAAACACGTCTCCATATCAAACACATTACTATAGGACAGCGGTTCTCAACCGGGGGTCCGCGGACCCCTGGGGGTCCGCGAAGCANTTTCAGGGGGTCCGCGAGACCTCTAAANTTTTANAATGGTTGNTAANCTAATTTTTATTCTATTTTTTAATTTGAGAAAGNATGAAGCAGTTTCGCACCACAACTGCTNAAACCTCATGACTCATATCATCAAAATGTTGTTTTGTTGGGGTTTGTGGAAAAAATAAAAANATGGAGATAGNAACGTCAATCAGGGTGACTTCGTAATGTCTGCGNAACCTTTTCGATNTGAANTTAGCAGTGTCNTCAAATTAGTGAACAGTCGTTTGAAATAAAAATTTCCGAAGTATTTCCATAATTTGTCNCAATGCAGGGAACAGCTTCTTGGAGGTACAGAACTTTAATATACAATTGAATAGCATATTCATATTGATATGNNCNCGAATANTTTCGGCTGACACTNGTCATAAATCGGACAATGATATACCTGCTCTTAAAGCTCGGCNATCAGATTTTGAGCATTCTTATNGCGGATTCCCTATCGACAAAGCTGATTTTTTGATGAATAAGGAGTGTTTCGTTGCTATCAAAGCATTACGCTCCAACCCTGAAATTCATACCACAAGTTATATTGGTATGCAGCATTGTCTTGTTAATGTTCAATTGTTCATGGTCGAAAATGTTTGCTCGTAAATATATATGTATACCCGAACAGAACAAATCGTTTCATGACAGTCTTTCTCTGGTTGGAAAACTTGGATCTATTCTTTGGAGCATAAAATTTGTCTATACTTTTAGATTAGGATTTCACTTTGACGGTAGACACTCTCTGCGGGCCGATCAAAATGCCGTTGCAGGCCCAATCCGGTCAGCGGTCCGTATTTTGCCCGTCCCTGCGCTAGATGTTGGACGTGATGTGTTCATAAAATATGTGTTTCTTCATTTTTGTGCCATAAATGTTGCGATCACACCAAAAGTATCGTCGGAAGCGTTATGCGTTATTATTGCATTAGCCTCCATCTATCTTTGCGGAACTGGTTTTCGGCACTCCTCGTTCATATCAAAACGAAGCCGCGGATTTTCAAGTCACGGCCACGTACTTCAAGAAATACCGCTGCAAAATTAGCTTTGAAATAATAAAAGTCCACCAATTTCTACATAAATAGTATGATGTTATATTCAAGAAAAATCATTATTTTGCTGTTTATCACAAGCCTACAGTTCATATTTGCACAAGACAGATGAAGGTTGCACCATAATAGAGCTAAAATTGTACTAAAACTTGAGGGGGTCCGCGAGGGTCCGTGATCAAAAGGGGTCCGCGAGGCCTAAACGGTTGAGAACCACTGCTATAGGATATAGTGGTTCGCAACCGGGGTTCCGCGAAGCATTTTCATGTGCTACGTGAAACCTCGAAATCTCCAAATTTGGAAAATGGTTGATAATCTAATTTTTATTTTTTCGAATGAAAGAAATCACGAAGATGACTCACTTGATAACTACTAACACTTCAGGACTAGCATAAACAGAATGGTAGTCTGAGATGAAATATTTTACGTTGAAAGCTCATTCTAATTTCCAAATTGTTAGTAGCCTACTGGTACAAAGATATTGCGGATTAGAGATGTTTCGTTGTGGTTTTGGAAAAAAATTGTTTCTGAAAACCCATTTTCTCCTGTTATATACATAAATGCTATTCCACAATAACTTCAATATGCGGTGCGAGATGGAAATGACGGGACTTGGCGATATATGTTCAGTAAAATCTGCATCTCAATTTGGTGCCATGTATGCTGTGATCATACCCAAAGGTTGGGCTACCAGATTTTAGCTCCCAGAATGGAGAACACTTTTTAAAAATCACAAAAGTTAGATTACCGGACTAGAAAACTGCTGATTCTAAAAACTTTACTGAAAGTCCTCTTGAGTTGACTAGGGTCATTTGCCAGTTCTACTCCCGAAATACTCGCTTAAATATTAACATTGCGCATCATTGATGGCGTTATTTTAGTTGTACTTTTCCGGTGGGCTGGTGGTCTAAGCTATATGGAAGAGGAGGACGAAGTCCCAACAACGAGGGCATTCAGGCGTCCTTGGAGGACATATCGATTTTGGGGGAATGGACTGCAAATCTTCATAGAGGAGGGCATACGGTAACCCTACCCAAAGGAGTCGTCGGAAGCGATCCGCGTTATTATTTCATTCGCCACCACGTATCTTTGTAGAAATGGATTTTCGTCAATCGTTCGTATCATACGCGAATTTCACGACACGATCACGTGTTTCAAGAAACGCAGCTACACAAAATTCGCCTTGAAATAATACAAGTCCTCCCAATCTCTGCATGATGTTATTTTCATGGAAAGTCATTTTGTTGCTGTTTATCACTAGCCTGCAGTTGATATTTGCACAATACAGATGACGGTGGCACGATAATTGGCCCAACTGTTAAATAGAACTGGGAGTCCGCGGGGTCCGTGACGATCCAAAAGTGGTCCGCGAAAACAAAAAGATTGGGAACCACTGTACTAGATGGTAGACGCGTAAAACAGCATGTCCCTATTAGAACACTCGCATCACGCTCGGGGAAAATATCACCCTTGACTCACCCCCTGAAGATTGAATCAGAACCTAAAAGGCCATGATTTCTACCATTGGCAAACAGTCGTAGGGTATAATCCTGTTCGTGCGAAAAATTATCGAGACGACAGATTTCGCGTCGTATGGAGAGGCGGTTCACGCTTTCATTTGTATGCCTTGCAGTCGACTTTTGTCAAATACAGCATCCAAGTTTGTGCCAACAAAAAGATTTCGTCTACCATCTAAAAATAGTGCATTGAGCTTAAGCACTCTCTCTGCGCCCCGTTCATTTGAACTTTCGTGCTGGCGAGGTCATATTTGGTGATACGGTTGTTATACAATATTCTTTGTTATTCTCTCTACTAGATGCTGACGAGTACCCCTGACGAATTTTATCCGAAAATATACGGGTTCATTTCAATATTATTATAATATTCAGGTAACTAATGGAATTGAACCACCTTCTCTAGCAAGATAGCAATACAGTCATTTCATTTATATGGATTCCATCACACTCTGGCATACATGATGATTCAGCCGCCGACCTACTCGCGTAAGACGAGGCGCCCTATGAATTTAAGGGTCAAAGTGTAAAACATAGTCTAACGAAATCAACTCCTCGACTTCAAGACTTTACAGGGAAATCTGCCCCAACGTTACCAAGAAACCGTCGCTGCCAAGATAACTATACAAGACTTTCAACTATAACTGCCTCGCACCCTGCGGAAAACACTATTTTAAGCTTACAGACAGGACACTGTCGTGTAAATTGTCACCGTAACAAGATAGGGTGCTGCGATACCCCTGACTGTGCCGCGTACGTAAAGAAGCTGCGAAACACTTTCTCATGAGTATGGCATGTACGCTAATGATAGGTGCCAGTTGAGAGCTGCCGTACTTGACTACGAACTATCCTTCGCCATACCACATATTAATTATTGGTAATATATTAGGCCTACCTCTGCTGAATGTCTTGATTATATATATATTTAATTTACCCCTATTCGCACAGCTCCTGTACGCAGTCATGACGCAACAAACCATTCTTTCGATGTGCTTCGCTAAACTTGTTTCCAAATATAATAATATCAAATAACCAATAACAAGGCTGCTAAAATCGATCAAAACCCTCAATTTCAACTGGAATAACAAGCAATACTTCATAGCCATAGTCAGAGGCGTAGGCTACCAGGGAAATCCCCTGGTGCATAGCGAAAGAAGTCTCGTGATATCGAAATTAAGTTGTAAGAACACCAATCTTCAGAAATACACAATTTTCTTTATAACTCAACTCAGGGTCCATCCGAACACGTCGCCTCTACTCTTCACAGTGATGATCAACGACTTACCCTCGATAATATAGGTTGTGAGGATTCTCTTTTCGTGGATGATTGTGCCATATGGCAAAGTGGTCTCAACGTAACATCGCTAATTTCAGAGGTACAACTGTCTTTGGATGCAATCGAGCGCTATTGTTTACAATGGGGCTTCATACTATCGAAATCCAAAAGCGTAGCAATGTATTTCACTAAGAAGCGCTCGCTCCCGGAACTTGCCTTACGCATTGATAGCACACCAGTCATGGTGTCCGAAAAGTTCAAATTTCTCGGGATTATATTTGACAAAAAACTTTCGTATACGTATCATATTGAGGAAATAAGTGCTAAATGCAGCAGGAGATTGAATGTGCTCCGCCTCCTCACAGGTATACCACATGGGGTGCCGGTAAAGAAACTCTACTGATCGTGTACAGGACGTTTATCCGGTCACTTATTGACTATGCACTTCCCGCGTATTATTTCGCTCCTAAATGCCACCTACAGCGACTCCAGACGATACAAAACACTGCGCTACGGATCTGCTGTGGAGCTATGCGTAGCACACCCGTCTGCGTATTGCAAGCAGCGTGCGGCGAAATGCCCTTACACATACGACACAAGTATCTAAGCATGAATTACCGATGCAAATTACTTGGACAACAACCGTCTCGACGTCTTTGCCTTAACGTAGTAGAAGACTCATGGCATGAGATATACTCCATCACAAAACCGAATTTTAAAACTTTTAACATCATTTCACGATCGCATATTCTCGACAGCGTGACTGTTGAGACACAACAGTGGTTAACCACACCACCATGGACAATACCGATTCCCGTCGCAGACCTGGATCTACTTAAATACACTTCGGAATGCGAAATACTGGAAAACATCAAATCCATATGCCTAGATTTCATGTTTGAACGATATGGAAGCAGTGAGGCAATCTACACAGACGGCTCCAAAAATGCCAATGGCGCTGGTTACGGGGTATATATTCCGGTACACGATATCGCAAACTGTCGTACCTGCTCACTGATATCATCAGCCTTTACAATGGAATTGAAGGCGATTCAACATGCATTATTTTGGATACTCGACCACGGCACGCGAAACCATACTTACGCCATCTTCTCAGATTGCCTATCCGCATAAACGACGGTTTCTAGACCTCCGAACCGAACATCAAATAACGTGATTGTATCCATATTGGAAATATTCAAACATATCCATGATATCGGTATCGCTGTTGAATTTTCTTGGGTTCCATGACACGCAGGAATTCCAGATAGCGAAAAAGCAGACCAATTATTCCGAGTAGGCTCGTCAACGCAAGATCTATCGATCCAAGCTCCAATCATTACCGTGCAAGACGCCAAAGCCGCAATGAAAAGAGTTGCCCAAGAGATCTGGCAAGGCAATGCTAATACTCTGCCGATGAATGGGGATCCCACTACAAGCAATTCCACAGCAAACTCACCACAGGACCCAATAAAAACGGCAGTCGCCATAACGAACGCCTGATATTTCGACTACGGCCAGGACACTGTGAAGTATTATCCCATTTATTCAGAATCGGCTGCTCGGACTCTCCAATGTGCGAAGAATGCGATGTCATCGAAACAGTCGAACACATTTTGATATCGTGCATTAAATACGACTTTCATCGATCATTTTTATTAACCTATTGCAATCAGTTACATATACCGTTCACCATACGCAATCTACTCTCGTCATCGCAATTGTCCACCTCCATCGCTGAGTTCGTGATAAGTTGTAATAAGTTCATTTAGTTACTGCTTGCTTTGATTTTCCTGACGACCGTGGTGCACAAGGCCATAAATGGCGAAAAGCACCACTCATGTCTGTAATAATAATAATAATGGTAATCCGACAGCCGCAAGATTATAACTCGACATTTTCCACGATGACATGATGCATTTCTCTTTTTGCATGGTGTCTATATAAACCATAATTTCTATAAGGGTATGCTTACTTTCTACCAAGTACAACAATAATTTTATTCCTATATTCAACATGTGATTTTTTTCGTGCGAGGATTATATTTGCGACTCACCTCTAAATTTGGTAAGCTGATTACTGAAAATAAAAATTCAGCACCATCGCACAGACATACTCACGAGCATAATTGGAAAGTTGATTACTAGATAATGATAGAATAACACAATCGTCCCCTAAAAAACTCGTTTCGTGGGACGCACGCGATTACAAATTCGTTTCAGTTAAATAAATCTACCAAGGTCTATTCTTCTTATTTTGTTCATATATGCGCTAAATCTTGGACTCCTCAAATGGGGGGGGGGGCTTGGGGTTCCTCATTTACAGGTCAAAATTTTAAATGTAATAATATTGATTCCAAAGGGCTGCTCACACACAAAGGCTCATAGCCTTCACTACCTAACCATAAGGGGCTTCAATTTTCCAACTATCATGAAACCATATCTAGCCGAGAACAAAACGTTCAGGACAGAGACTTAATCTGTTAGAATAATGTCGATGTCGACAGGAAACTGCCTAATAATTATGCTAAATCCACAGATTCCCGAATCTGCTGATTACTATCGAAGATTCTATCATTTCGCTCATGGATCATTTACTTATTAACCGTTAGAGAGATTATCCAACGAATTTAGTGTGGTATGTAATCTAATCCGCGAACCCTAAACGGGTCCACTGACCCCAAATCATGAACCACTAATATAGAGAAAAGATTTCCAAAAACGGATGGATTGTATAGAATAGACCGTGGACTGTAAAATGCGTCATACTGACGGTTGTTTGTTTCAGGCAAGCTGGCAAAATTTGTTTTTGGAACTGATTGTAGCGGGACCCTTTTGACCACGGGTTTATTCATTGTTTCAAAGCTGTTGGTAGTACTCTGGTAACAACACTCGTGTGGCCAGATCGGGAACCAAGCAGACGAATCATCGTTCGCCGTCTCTTTCGTGGACACGTCAGCAATTTCCTTTCGTTGAATTCCGACATGCCTTTTTATCCAGACGAAATGGAAGCCTACACCGATTTTGCTCGCTTGTTGCTGTAACGAAATTATGTCACCCAGGATTGTGCCTTGCCATGAATGCGGTCCTTAGCTCGAGTGACCGATAAGCTGAAGGCCAGTCAGGCAATTCTAAAGAATATCATATTTTGAAGACTTTCCGTACTGCACTATCCACCTCAAGGCCGATAATATTTCCGGCAGCTCCAGTGAGACACTGGATAGTTGATTTGAGAAACGCCACTTAATAATAGTTTCATGATCACCATCAGGGATAAATACTGCTATGCCCGCGCAGTCGTGAAACTTGGAGCGAGCCGTCACTGTAGATTGTTATGGAGTCATTGTATACTTCGAAAACATAGTCCACACAAATATCTCGTTGTTTGTGATCTCGAACTCCGTATCGATCGAGATTTCGAGAATGGAGAAAATGATGCTGTCCACTCAGAGGTGTAAGAACGTCCACATAGGCGAGGGCCACCATCGCTGTCCATCTTTGTCAAATTCCCTTAAGAAATTATTTGGTAAAGCTATTGACAGGGCGCAGCCTATTTTTAATGGATAGTCTCTTTCGTGTCATGAATTGGAGTCCCCAGCCAGGGTGGTAACTACGTCGTGCACTAATTGCATTAACTTTCAAGTGAATGTAGGAAGCTATGCCAGACACGAGCTTGGATTTGGACACGATCTCAAATCGATTCCAGCTCGGATCTATTATTACACCGATATTGTACTAGATCAGTGGTTCCCAACCTTTTTAGACCCATCGCACCTTTTCAAGGTCAACACCGATCATCGCCCCCCAAATTTTGTATACCGAAAATTGGGCATACAAACCGGTATACACCGGCGGGTTGACTAAAAAAAAGGTCAAATTTTAGGCTCGATGTCTAATTTGACACACTTTTGTAACTAAATTTCCGTGGGTTGACTTTTAAAAAAATGGTCAGCCGTTTTGACGCGTCATCGCCCCCTTCGCTATTTTCGCCCCCCGTCGCCCCATTTGTCCATTTTCGCCCCCTGTCGCCCCTTCGTCATTTTCGCACCCAAGACCGCCAAATCGCCCCCTGGGGGGCGATATCGCCCACGTTGGGAACCACTGTACTAGATGCTACAAATCATGTCCGCATATAAGTTTATGCCTGGTAGCATGAATAAATACGCAAACGAACGTGTCATGAAAATTCGTTTACGTGGGGACAATGTATCAAAATAGCGGCGACCCCAGCGGCATCAACATAGTATTATTAAGTCACCGTCCCTGCTTATCGAAAGACATCACCAACTACGCAACGCATTTTTATTTGATGAATTTCGGAGCCGTGTTGTGTTGAATGGTATGGGCATGTCATCTATTCGGCATTCGAATCGACTGAGTTTGTGTTCGTAATTCCAAAGGTGGCCAAAGCAGTCAGACCTATACTACAATAGAAGGAGCAGAAACGCCGTAAATTTGTGCTCAAGCACAAGTAGAAGGATCAATTTCGAGAATGACCGAATCATACTTCCAGCAGAAGGGGGAAATGGGGTTATGAAAGGGGTGTAGATTTAATTGACGCCTCGCGTCACACTTAATCTGAAGTGACTATTTGTATTTGTAGCGTGCATTTTCGCGAATAATGGAAAATCAATTACGATACTTCAACTGTATGTGCAATTTTCGACAACATATTCTATTACTGTGATACAAGGGCTATTTCGCCAGGCTAGTATGACAATTTCAGTCACAAGAGTGATGAAAAACTCAACTTAAAAACCACTTTTTCCATTACAAAAGGTAATGTGTAAAAATCAAGTCGATCTGCCGAAAAAGTTTTCAGAAAAAGCGAAATTAGACTACATTTAGTGGCAACTCAAAACGGCAGAACGAGCGGACCGCGGAACTCGCAATACTAAACGGCGGACCAATCGGCGCTGCGGCCCGATACAATATAGTTCAAATCTAAACGGTGGACCAGGGAGATCTTTAGATTTAGATATCCCTGCGGTGAACCGCGGAACACCGGAACATGTAATACTACACGGCGGACCGAGCAGAACTGCGGACCGGCGGACAATCATAAAGTTTGCAATGTAAACGGCGGACCGCGGATCAGGCGCATCTCTCGGTATTCCTATTCCTCGGACATCAAGTCTGGGGTATGTTTGGAGTGTGTTCCCACTGCGTTGCCACCCGGACAACACAACACGTCTGGGGTGTGTTAGGAGTGTGTTGGTACTGCGTTTCCACACTCGAACTTACCACAGAGTTACCCTAGACCAGTGGTTCTCAACCGGTGTGCCATTTTCGTCTCGCAAGTGTGCCGCGAGAGATTTCTTCGGAATTTTGATATTATGCGCAAAATGATTCTGGTCTAAAGCAAACGATCAATATTCTAAATTGAGCTTGATATGAAGTTTGTACATTTCGTAAATCGAAATTAATATTATGCCCGCAATCAATCCTCGAAATCGCTTTAATGGGCAGATTGCGTGCCTTGAACGCTCAATTCAGTTTTCCACAATACGTTCACAGATTCGAATTTCAAACATGGCCATCCACAATTGTTAGGTATCGTGCCGGCACTTCCGTTAAAATGTAGACATGTAGCACAACGTAATGTTACTGTCGACGAATATGAGTATTGAGAAGTATGGTTGATCAAATTATATCAGTTATCAAACCTCTTCGCTTCGCCCCTAAGGTTATGATCTCGATTTGATGGAAGTATAATTGAACTGCGGGTAGCGGCCGGTAGAACTTGAGGTATGGCTATCCTCGCGCGTGCTACACGATCTGCGTGAAAATGCATCGTACAATGTACACGCCTCGCCGTATTAGTTAGCGCCGATCGTGCTTGGCCTCTTCAACCAAATGCTGCAGTGGGCAGATTTATTGCCAAACAAATCCTTAGGAAATCGTATCTAAGGGCAGCCTAAGGTTTCTGTGAAGTCGTGCATCAAAATGACCCCTTTTTACTTTCGTCTGGGTCCGACCGAGGTCGACTTCAGAATTCCGATACCTAAGTGTTGGAGGTTTACCTATAGGCTCCTCCTCGCCACCTCATCCGCGTCAGCGGTGTCTTACAAAAGCCTAGAGGTGGGCCGTGCTATAAGTCGGCAGTTACGGAGAATAAGAAAAATATCGGCCTGGTGTAAATGACACTAGTAGTCGACAAACGCCATGAATACCCCCAAAACAAACTTTCGTCTGAATGCGTAATGAATGTAATCACTAAGGAACGATATTCTGGCCCTACGTAAACGACGACTTTCTATCACGGCTTAGTAAACTATATGAGGGACGCTTTACGTACAAAAGTTTACTTTTCGAATTATTAAAATGGAGAAGTTTGTTTTTAAAAAGGAAGTACAGAAACATTTTGGATTGACTGCAGAGGTAGTTTCATTAGTCGGCGTTTCTACTTCGTCCTAATAAGTATTTTGGAAGTTTGCAGGTGCCGTAAGCCAAAAAGTTCAGGACCTCTGTGATGGTGTGCCGTGATCTATTTTTCATTTCCAAAGGTTGCCGCGAGGTCAAAAAGGTTGAGAACCAATGCCCCAGACAAGATGTCCCCATGTCCGGTATGCTCCTTATTGACCGGCTGTCAAGAATAATGACACCGTTTGAAAAAGTAGGAGTATTGCGACATTTGCGTGTTGCGTCTGATCCGCAGTCTGCCGTTTCCATTGTGGTCGTTGTAATAGTTCGCTCGGTCCGCGATTCCGCTTGGCCATCCGTTTAGGATTGCACGTTTCGCCTGTTCCGCGGCCCGCTCGTTCCGCCGTTTAGATTTGAGCTATTTTGTCTTGGTCCGCTCGGTCCGCAGTTTCGCTCGCTCGGTCCGCCGTTTAGTATTACATGTTGCGCCGTTCCGCGGTCCGCCGTTTAGAGTTGCCCAGAAATCATTGTTACTTGAGCAAGTAATGCAAGTTGGGAAAATCTGCCAAAGTACGCCAAAAAGTAGTCGAAGTATTTCGGTAGTGCCATCCTCGGCCAAACCCACGACTCGCTTCGACAGACCATTTTGGTTTTACTGGCCACGATCTCATTTGATCTACATTTGAGCATTAGCACGAAACGGATATATTTGGTACCACACATCTAAACATAGCGCAAAGTTACGCACGTAAATGGGAACGTCATTTCAGTGAAGTCGATATCAACCCTCAGCATTGTCACAGATTGCAGAGGGAATAGGAACGGTCGAAAAATTGCTCACCGGGGCCCACGATAAGTTATCGTGGGTCCCGTGGTAACATTATCTCTATTGCGATTTTTTAGATATCTGCAATGTATTTACACGCCATCCCTTTTTGTGGTCGCATAAAATGAACATATTTGAACTTTCTGTATTATCCGGACACTAGTGACGTCATAATACGTGATGCTCGAATATTTGACTCGACTAGAAGCCGAATATTCGATTGGGTATCAAATCCCTCAGATGGTCGGTTTTGACCAGCCAAGCCTTAGTAACGGTTCGAATCACTATTACTATACGTTAAAGGGTAAATCACGTAATTCACCGATTCCCTTTTTCGCAGTCACAATGCTCAAGTGTTCTGGCGCCGTTCCGAAGGCGTACGGTAGTCTCGTTATTTTTCGTGGTGATCTTTTCGTAGTCGCCTGGACGTTTCCGGTCCACAAACACTTGCATGTCGTCGATACGTCTTCGATATTCAGCCACCCGGTATACATACAGCATGCGGTTGTCTCGCGTGTAGTAGATGTGATCCTGGTCATCCCAAAACACCTCCATCGTGGTAAAGTAGGCTACTCTTCGTCCAGTAAGCCACTCATCAGCTCGTTTGCGACCGTGTTAACGTGGCCGCCATCGCTGAATCACGGAGAGATGGTATTTCTAGTGAAGCGTATATCCGAAGGACGCAGGTGAAGTATCTCCATTTTGTGATGCAGTGAAAAATAATCCCTAACCCCATACAAGCTGTGAATACTACAGAACAACGATTTCTTCGGATAATTATCATCACCATTGTCTATCTACGATAGCATAGTCTCGCCTGAACAACATAATGATAGTTTCCAAGGCGAAGACTTGCATTTATGAACTGATATCTGAAAGGTCACTGTAGAATCCACTGATTTCTAATTCATATTCACTACAATGCCTCCGTTTTGTAGTAAAATCGTGTTTCACGTTTTTTTTTGTTATTTCAAAACTATGTTAATATACAGTTTACATTGTACATTTCTTGTTATGCAGCAGTAAACTACAGTAATGTATTAAATGTGTTTAAGTCATGGGTGGCCCACTCGAAACGGGTCGCGGGTCACTTTTCAAATTTTGTACAGGACGGGGCCGCATGAATTCAATATGGAGATAACATAGGCCACACAGTTGATCAACCACGTTTTTAAACTTTCACGTCAGCACAACCAGGGTTGCATTTAAAACAAAAACTGTTTCAAAACACTTAGTTTAATACATGTTTAAAACAGTTTCTTAAACAAATGCCATGAAAAAATTTAATTTTTTTAATCATTGTATAATTAAGGCATACTTATGTAAATACTGCGCAAGATACCTATAGGGCAAGTTTTTGTTGCACTAAAAACCTGAGAAAGTTGCATTTATTCTTTTAATTTTAACAAAAGTTGCATTAGTTACATTTATACAATTTTTTGAAATCATGAGGGTATGAGATACTCGAAAGGTTCCAGCAGTTTAAAATTTGCATGGTGTTTGCTTGTTCCGTTTCTTCCTTCGCTATTCATTCGATCATGGTTACATTGTTATTTACATAGGTTTCGCACAATTTACCAGTTAGTTCAGGGAGTTTCATGACTAACGGCATAGTAGGTATGCCGCATACT
>ATSW01126987.1:0-13033 GCA_000444245.1 Botryllus schlosseri | reverse complement strand
AAACGAATACATTGTGCCAATTATGCAAGCAGAAAATACAACAGACGACGATATCAATAAGCCTTTCACCATGAATGAGCTGGAAAGAGCATTAAATCGAGGAAAAAGTACAGCTCCAGGACCCGATGAAATTTGCTATCAGATGATAAGAAATCTTGACCAACGCAGTCGAAATTATCTGTTGGCAATCTTCAATAGATATTGGAATGATGGGCATTGCCCGGATCACTGGAGGCACGCGATAATCATCCCATTGCTAAAAGATGGTAAAACGAGGTCCGATCCAGCGTCATATCGACCCATATCGTTAACGAACACCACGTGCAAAGTAATGGAGAGAATGATAGCGAATCGCCTGAATTGGTTTTTGGAGAGCAAAGATCTGATTAGTCCTGTGCAAAGTGGTTTCCGGGCTCGAAGATCGACAACAGACTGCATCATGACTCTTCATGATGAAATATACAAAGGAATTTGGAACAAACGCTCAACAATAGCAGTATTTCTAGACTTCCAGAAAGCGTATGACTTGGTATGGCGAGAAGGTGTCATCTATAAGCTTCACAAGCTTGGAATATCCGGCAAACATCCTGAATTGGATATATTCATTTATCACCAATCGCACTTTCCAAGTACGCGTAGGACAAAGTTTATCCGATACACACATTCTGGAAAATGGCACTCCCCAGGGTAGTGTGCTAAGTCCGACTTATTTAGCGTCATGATTAATGATCTCCCCACAGCAGTGAACAGCACAATGAATCTGTTTGCGGACGACGCATGTTTGTGGGAAACAGGGCTGAACATTACCGCATCGGCGAAAAATATCTAAAAATCCTTGGATGAAGTGCTCAAGTGGACAACGAAATGGGGACTTCGTGTCAATGTGCAAAAATCAGCTGTAGTCATATTCTCCAAGCGTAGGAACCTACCACAAGTAAACCTTCAGATAGGAGGTACACCACTTCCAATCAATAAACAACATAAATATCTTGGAATCATCTTCGATTCCAGCCTATCCTACCGACTCCACAAGGATGCGGTCGTGGGGAAATGTATTCAGAGGATGAACATTCTGAGGTTATTAAGCGGGACATCATGGGGTGCGAGCAAACCTTGCCTTCTAGCTGTATATAGAACACTCATTAGATCCGTCATCGAGTATGGCTGTGAAGCTTATTTATTTTCGCCACTCTATATCATACAAGCAATACAGAAAATTCAGAACGCAGCTCTGAGAATCTGCTGTGGGGCTATGATGAGCACGCCAGTCTACGCCTTGCAGCATTCCTGCGGTGAACCACCAATTCACATAAGACAGCTTCAAGCGTGTTATAAGTATCGCAGTATTATTCTGGCAACTCCAAACCACCCCTGCATATCACTAACTCGAGAATCCTGGCACGAATTCTATTCCGAATCGCATCAGTTCATTACGTTTCATATGAAAACCAGATCCGCTTCTGTCCAAAATATTATTTTACAGTCTAGGAAACCGAGTACAGTGCCGCCTTGGGTGAATGAACAGCTTGCTGTTGATCTGAAATTGACTCGTATCACCTGCGGTGCACACCATCCTGAATACATACGTCAGGAATGTGAACATTACATTGCGACGCGCTATCGTACTTATACGAAAGTATACACCGACGGTTCGAAAACAAATACGCGCGGTGGGGCAGCATTTTTGGTCGAAGAATTGCAATATTCTCATTGGACCACGCGTAACGCCAAACAATCGATATTTTCCTCGGAATTATATGCAATTATGTTAAGTTTAAATTGGGCGAGCAACGCATGTATGCCGTCCAAACAGTTAGCGATATTCTCCGACAGTCAAAGCGCATTGATATCCATGAAAAATAATGGCAATTCGAATAGTTTAATCGAAACTATTATTTTACTCTGCAGAGACCTGGCAACAAAGGGAGTACAAGTGACGTTCATTTGGATTCCCGCTCGCACAGGAATACGTGGCAATGAAAGGGCGGATGAACTCCCAAAACTCGCCGCTAGCACACCTGGATCCAACGACGAAAACGAAATCATTCTGTCACTTGCCGAAATGAAGTCGCACACCAATGGAATATGTATTGAGAAGTGGTTGTCGGAATTGAACGGCATCGAGCAAGACTCTACGTACATACGTTTACACGCACCATTCTCATGCATTCCCCGTCCACGAAATTTGTCGCGAAGGGAATCGTCCATTTTATTGCGACTACAAACTGGACACTGTAAATTGAACTATCACCTCCATCGCATGAGTTGTCATGACAGTGGTCTCTGCGAAACGTGCAGCGTACCAGAAACTGTCGAACATTTCCTACTGACGTGTCCTCGATACTATCACCAGAGACAATATCTAAAAAATGTAGCTGCACGTAGCAGTGTGAACTTTAATTTGGACTGTCTGTTGACTGATCCGCGTATGGTTAATCCGATCATAGAATTTGTTGTATTGTGTAGACGTATATGATTTAATTATTAGCTCCCCCGGCCTGGTGCACAAGACCCCAGTAGTCGAGTACCATACAACCCCTTATACAAAACACAAAAAAGTGCTGAAAATATTTTGTACTTGGCGGGCAAAATTGTTAGGTGGTGTCGCGGAACATATACAAATTGAATTTTGGGGTTGCGACAATACAAATACTTGAAACCCGTGGTTTACGTCAATGTCTGTTGTCAGAAATTTAGATGAAGATTACACATGTTTATAGAGATAAGAGAGAAGAGTAGTATTGCGATTCCATGTAGGACAGATTTTAATAATACAATAGTAGTTGGTGTTTTTTTCATTTTGTTATCATCAGAGGGGCCTATATGCCCATGTAGAGAAATATGAACAATGCTTATGAACACTAAATATGCCGTTGATTCACTGTATCTTAATCATCTTCGACGAGATAGCTATGTTAAAACAACGTTCATGTCGCCTCAGAAAAAAGTCTGAAAATACAGGAAAATATAACCCTGCCAATCAATATTCAATAATTCGAAGTATATATAGTGTAGCTCCAACCATGATTTACCGATTTCACATTTGGCTGTTCTCGTCAGAATGCATGATATTTTACAGCGGCCCTGTGGTAGAATATCTCTAATCATGGAGGCGAGTTATGCAACATTATAGGCTATGCTGGACTTTCATGAGTGTCGCATATTCATCCAGGTATTTGTACATAGGGAGCTTTCGTAGTCGCACGAGAGTATAGGATGGAGCAGTGTTTGTTAACCTTTACTAACCAACGGAACACTTTGAGTAATCTTCAAGCCATCCGGAAACCCCCAATTTTCGATGTGTGGTGTGGTGAGTCATGACTTGATTCGAGTCAGACTCGAGTCACTTTGCTAAAATGACTTGAAATGACTTCACTCGGCCTATCAGAAATGTGGATTGACTCGTGACTCGGAGCAAAATTCACGAGTCAACTTCGAGTGATCAAATATTCGGTGTCGATAAATTTTTTTGTATCTTCCATATGTTCGCGAAAGGCTGGTGTTACCCGTGAGAGCGACCAATGATTATGTGTTTTACTTAGCCTCCATTGTTCTCTATCAAATAAATTGACCGCAAACGAAGTGATTGAAGCTTACAGCTTACGTTATCGTAAACTGCCAGTAAAGTAATTTAATAGCAAAATATCAATTTATGTCCTATGTTTTTACCTTATCCAAACCTCTTTTTTATTGACATTGAATTCGAATATAGTTTGTATGCTCCTCAACCATTGGCGCAGGCTCGATTTGTATCATATCAACATGTAAATGGTTAATGTATTGCATGTTATCAATTCGTTAATCGATTTTGGCTGGTAACTATAAACTGAGGCTACGCAATAACTGACGTAGTTTAATAGTTCTACGTATATGTGATCGATACAGCGTCTTCTTGCGTGCATATTTAACTCCGTATTCGTTTTTCGCTTCAGAATCAATGTCCACTCGATCTGTATTTCAGACAGATAGCAAGATGCAATGACGTAACCATGCCTCATACTTCGAAAGGGTAACTTGACTTGAATTGTGACTTGACTCATGACTTGACTCATGACTTGACTTGACGGCTGTAATATTGATTGCGAAGTTCCCTCATGATTTGTATTCATTGGTTGTGTATTGACGGCTGCCAGACAAACGTATCAGAAACATTTTTGAATTGTTATTGTAAGTTTTGTGACTTCACAGTAATGTTGTACGCACAGTGAATCGACTATTGAGATATCGCAGAAGCACTCGGTTTTGTATCGGGTAAATTTTGTCTCAATCATCGTGTTCAATTCGGATTTAAATATTGCTGTTTGATGGCGGAATGTGAATATTGCATGTTTTGTGACGTCCGCTTCATGAGAAAGACCAAACTGAAGCAATTCAAATGTCTAATTCGAGTAAAATCTTAAAAATGCACGAAATATTAAGCTGTTTTTGGTATTTTTGGCATATGCCGAAAGTAACACGGTCTGAACATTGGTTAAGTATCACTGTACCAGAGGAATCGTACGTCACCTTTTACTTGATAATCACGAAAGATCTCCTCTCCCCATATATACTGATACCGTTCATCTCATTTCTATTGTGTGTTCAGCAGGTTGAGTGCGTCAGGTCAATGACTTGTTTTCCCCTGGCCCCAAAATCGCATATGTGCAGTAGCGGACAATGATTCACCAAAGCCGTTTAGAGCAAATTATATTGTAATCCTGATAACTCATGCCCAGGTACATTACCTCATCATGATCAAAACAAAGGTAGCATTGAATTATTGTACTTTTGACCCTCGGATTGAATTGGTTTCCATTTGGTGATTTATGACTGTATGAATCGGCCAAACATTGCATTGTTACTGATTCCATTGTGTTCGAATAAAAAGTAGTTTCTAGAATAGAGCCCTTATTATCCTTCGTAATATTTTATTATGTATAGGCTTGATATGTAAACTGTCAAAGAAGGCAATCGTTTCTGTGCTTAGTCAACTGGTCCGACCCGCAAGCGATAAGCGGGTCCGAATCCAGTCCGGGACCCACATGGATTTCTATTTGAATGCACTGCTTAGTTTTGGATGTATTCAACCAGTGACAAACGGTCAGGGGAAGCATGTGAGGCAGAGGAGTATATTACGGGTTTACCGTGCATCGCTGGGCTCAGTTTGCAAGGACAGGACTATTCGGCGCCTCGGCATATCGATATCGAAAGCTTCGGCTAACACGCGTCAATCAATGTATGCCAAGGTTTCATCATCGACGATCTTTCTGCGAGCTCGCATGTTGAGAGAAACTTTTGTTCTAGTAATTAAAAATATAATTAGACTCACTCTGGTACATTAGGCGTCTCTTATTTTATTTTCAGGAGTGGTTAACAATATTAAAAGCAAAAATATCGTGTGATAACATATTGCGCAAAACGGATTTTTTTTTTACTCCAGATAAATCAACCGCAAAATATTCTACTTTATGGTAATTTACGAAGAACTACCAAAAATGTGACTGGCCCATGGATCTCCCAATGCGTCGGAACTGACCTGTCATCCACATCCCAAGTGTTGCGACCAGACTAATTAAATTTTTGCCTTGCAAGTTCACAATCTGGCCATCCGTTTTTGATAATATGACTAATTTCGAAAATTACCTCGCGGGCCTATCGGAACCTTCACGCGGTCACGGGTTGTAATGCAATGTAAATTTCCATATTTAATACTTCTCGCATCTTGCGGGCTGGACTGAGTCAAGAATTGAACCGTTCATAATTAACAATAGACGATTATATATTGAAATTAGCAAGTAACTCAACAATTATTTAAATATAATTAGGTGAACCCTATAATATTTAGCCCCCCCTATCGCCTCCTCCATGCGTTTTCGCCTTGCGATTTGCCCATCGTTTTTCGCCTTGTTTCGCCCCTGGGCAATTTTTATTTACCTAAAAAACGGAAGATGTTGATCAAAATAAACAAAATTTTGACATTTTATTACCTTAATCAACTTAATTTTGACCAAATTTGACCTAACAAAGGCAAATTAGTTGTTTTCCACATAATGTTATAATTGCACTACTTATCTTCATTTCTGGCTTGAACTGTCTGTGCCTACGAAGTTGTTTGACCTGAAAAAAAACTTTTACGCCTTAAAAACTGACTTATTTTTACATGAAAAAACTTCTTTTAACGAAATCTCACCCTTTGAAAAATTCCGGTAGTTTTTGTTTGTGGTATTCATGGTGTTTGTCGACTACAATGGTCATTTACACCAGGTCGATATTTTTGATTTTTCTTCCATAACTGACGACTTATAGCACGGCCCACTTCTAAGCTTTGTGTAAGACACCGCTTACGCGAATAAGGTGGCGAGGAGGAGACTAGATAAACCTCCAACACTTAGGAAAAGGAATTCGGAAGTCGACCTCGGTCGGACTCAAACCCGCGACCTATTGGTGTTGCAGCCGCGGATTATACCAGGGCGCTATCTCGCCACATTTCGGTAGTTACATTACGCATTATGGCAAAAAAATTGAAAAAATTTGTACTACAACGCAGGGTTGTAATGACTCGAGTCATGACTCGACTCGAGTCAGACTCGAGTCACGATTTTCGGATGACTCGACTCGACTCGAGTCATTTTCTCAAAATACGGAAATGACTCGACTCGACTCGAGTCAATCTGTGTATTGACTCGACTTGGACTCGAGTCATTGCGCATGACTCGAAGCAAGTCATTGACTCGAGATTGAGACGGCGAAGACCGACATTTCATTGTTATTTCGAAGCCAACACACTATTGGGATTTCGTTTGTTGGTACTATGGTGCTTGAAAATGCGACCAGAAACTGCTAAAAGTGAGGAAAATTGATATATTATAAATGCGAACTATTCAATATCACCAAACATAGCTAAAAAAGTGGGTGTAGGAAGACTTTACCTGGAAACTTAGCAGTCAACACAATGACTTGGATTCGGACTCGAGTCATAATACCATGACTCGGACTCGAACCTCTGTTCGCTGACTTGGACTCGGACTTGACTCGGTGGGAATTGAAAATGACTCGACTTGACTCGAGTCAAAAATATAAAAGTGAGATTGACTTGTGACTCGGAGCCTTGTAACTTGGTTACAACCCTGCTACAACGGACGATACTTTCCTACATTCTCGGGAAGAAAGTGTCTGTCTCTACTCAGTAGCTTGCCAAGAATGGAAAAAGAACGTTCAACAGCAGCAGTTGTTGGTTGACAACACTGAAGTTGTGCGTACACTGCTGGTGAAGAACCGTGTGGATTCATTCAGGCAATGGTGTCTAGGTCAGAGTTGGATCAATTACAATATTTTAATTCAATCACAATTACAATTACTTCCTTCTGTGTTTTAATTACATTACAATTACAATCACTCAATGCTAAAAATAAAAAATGACAATTACAATTACATTACTTTCAAACAGGAAATTTATTATGTTGATGAGAGAAATCTCCAATACGAAATTCAGACTATACACCGAGCAATAACCATAAAACGGAGCTGAATGGGGTCAAGCACGGAAAAGATTTCAGTTCACTGGAGCGTCGCGCGCCGTTCAGATGCTTTCACGCCGAGGGGGCACGCGCCCAGTTTGAGAACCACTGGTTTAGCCTATATTATAATTCTGTTGCTAATGAAGAATGGGAAACATTTTAGCGTGACTGAATTATTTAGTTCTAACGCAGCACGCATAGAACACCGATGTAAATAGGCTAATTATTACATGTGGTGACTGTTTACTAAGGCCTTAAGGCCCCCCGTCGTCATCCTGGTTCGTACCGGATTTTCACTGGTTCGACGAATAAATGATTGAATATTTGATGTTGTGATTGTCAGGTTTCCATGAAAATGTAATTGAGATTGTAATTGAGCAAAATTTTGATCAAATTGCAATTACATTTACAATTACACAAAATAGAAATGCTTCAATCACAATTAAAATTACAATTACATGAACAAATGTAATTAATTACATTCAGCTCAATTACAACTTACAATTGATCCAACTCAGGTCTAGATCACAATTTTTCATCGTGCGCTTATTGATATAAGAACCATGCAATGCCCACACAATATTACTTCAGATGTAATATAACACCATGTCATTCTATTTGTTTCATTTGAATGTTTATGATTCACAATGACCAGAATTGGCCATCTACAACGGTAGGCCTTTAAAGTAAGCTACAAGCTGCAAAAATGTCAAATGATAACCTCCCCGACAGTGCAAAATCTATGATACAAACGAACTGCAGGTTGCAAAAAAGTTTTTAATTTGTAAAAATTTTTGACATCTTTCGACCTAACGCTGCAATTTTGACCTTTTTTGGACATGTAAAAGAAATCGCCTTAGGTATCGCATATACAAATATTATGTTGGTAACGATGTCGTATGAGAGTAAGATATATTCCTATGTTAGATATATTTCAACATAAATGATAGTGGGGGCTGAGAGAAATGACATACATACATACATGTGTTTATATTGATCAAAGGGTTCAACGTCAGCGATGTGCAGCTCGCAGCAGTGTGGAAGGACTTTGCGGTTACCATCTCGGAATCACATATACTAGTTGTTGGGCAAATGGGCAATCATATATACAGAAAATCCTAAAACACAACCTCAGACTTCGCAGAATATTTGCAGTGCCTTAAGAATCTCCCGCGCAGTTCGCGCAGGATTCTGTCAGCAATCGATATCTGCGACGAATTGCGTGTTTATCCACCATCCGTTGTAGTTTGTATTAAAAAGATGAATCTTTTTTTATCAAAAGCCGAAGGTTAGTGGTCACTGCAATCAAATACGAAATGGCGTATAATCCATATAGGTTATATTAAAGTCGGAGACAATCCTGTTTAGAAATAAGTCTGTGGTAATGCTACCAATAGAAATGAATAAGAGATAATCAACGGAATTACTAGCATGTTCGAAATAGCGGTCCTGTTTCGTCAGTCTCGAAAATCATGATTTCATTGTTATGCGAACAGGCCGGTGATGCATTCCGTAACGCCGAATCCGGCAGCCGCGAGGCAAGAAATTACCGGCCTGTAACAGACAAGCTTCATAAATCAAATTTCAGCACACCGTGTTGGCCGAAACCGTTTAAATGGGACATTTTCGAGCGCCGAAATGGCGTGTCCCCGCACCAGAGTGAAAAGAAATGTAGTTTAAACAGCATATCGAAATATTTGATTGATTGATTTTCGATTCGCAATGATGGAGGATGGTAATTCTGACGTAATATACACAATTCAAGTTACAGCGCGGTCCGCACTTAGGAATAAGTTCAATAAGGCCTAAATTAAAAAAACTTCGGGCACCTCTGTTCTATAGCCTACAATGTCAAAAGAGGTAATGCTCAGAGAAACCGTCGCTAGAAATTGTTGGGGTTATTTTTGTCTCCTAGGAAACCGCAAACCGGGGTGTTTTACCAACAATATGTGGGAACTCAGTCAGATATAATCAGTAAATAGTTTTAAAGCGCTGTCTAGAATGTGAAAAAGACTAGCAGTAAACTGAAGGTGGATATCTGCTTTGACAACAGTCCTTGTGAACGGTCAGATGGTCATTTTACGATAACAGGCCACATTTCTTGATATAAGGTGTTATTTATTAAGTCTTATCCTAATTGGACCGAACGATGAAGGAAAAAAATTGGATGGTATGTCAGTTCTTGATCATTATTTCAACTCCAGTGCAAGGTCTGATTGCTGCACCATTTTGCGAATGTAAGTAGTCCTTCCTTTTGTTGTTATCCTAGCTTGCAATGCCAGTTTCCGTACGATCGTTCAATGGGAGATAAACTAAATTCGATCTAATCTGATTAGTAATTGGTAAACGATTAATATAAATCGGTGGTTCTTAACCTTGCCTCCAGCGCCTCCCAAGGGGTGATTCTGATTTTGAACGGGAGGAAACGCTCAGTGGGCGATATGGGGGGCGCTGGGCTCAGGGGGCGGTATGGGGGCGCTGAAGCAGATGAGTTCGCAGTAAATGTTGTAGCATAGTAAAACATATCATTACCGAGTTTTCAAAGCAAATTAACATTCGATAAAACATGTTAAATCTCGAAATTTTTAGACGATGTTTGCTACATACGATTTCTCAAAAATGAAACATCATTTTTTGACGATTTATACCAGTTTTTACCTTTTTCGCGGTGCGCGCAAATTTTTGATTATTGGGTACCCTTCCCCCACGAAAACAGACGCATTATTCATCGAAAATAGATATAGGCATTTCGGCATCGGCCATTACCACGCCACGATGTATGATGACATATGAAGTTTCGGCCAATTATGGGACTCCGAGAAGTGTGCCAAAACATCGTCAGTGAGAAAACCTTAGCTGAAAAGGTTTGCCCTCATGTTGACCGTAAATTTCGATATAAATATGTCTAATTGTTCATAGGTGTTTAAATGGCTCGTGCCGAGTTGTCACGTCGAGATAATCTGAACCCCACAGGACAAACCACATCCATCAATAAAAAATTATTTGCCAGTGAAAAAATACCAATTTGAAGCGTGTGCTTATTTTACTTTAGAACGTTTATGTGAATATAATATCTTTTGACTACAAAGCGGATAGGTCACAAAAGAACAACATGCAACGAAATAGGCTAATTTTACCATCTGGCCCTCCCGAATATGCATGATTATTAATTAGGTGCTCTACATTTTCCAAGACCGCATCTCACTCAGCGCTACCGGTAAATATTATTACCTGGGCTGAGAGGATAAAAATTATAACGATATATACATATGCAGTTACCAATATTCCTGACCGATTCCGTCATCCATTACAGAAAACTTTCTCGCCTAGGTGACCAGGCCACATAAATGTTTGCTAAACATCGAAATCACGCGACGCGAGGGTCTTGTGGGCGAAGCCCCACGGAAGTTTGGTTGATCACCTTATCGGGGCCCAAGACCAACGTTTTTGTGGGTGCTGACGAAGTGCTGTTACGGCCCTACCTCTTACCCATTGTTTTATTACAGTTCCTAAAATATGGGGTGAGGGACGCTAGAGTGCGGAAAGTTTTGGAAGGGAGCGTTGGAGGAAAAAAGATTAAGAATCACTGATATAAATGAACTTCTCAATCTTGTGAAAAGTCGACCCCCGAGGATTATTTGTAGTTTAAAGCAGTGCGGTTCTCAATCGCCGGTCCGCGGACCGGTGCCAGTCCGTGACGGCTTTCCCGCCGGTCTGTCAGATATATCTCATTTTTATATCCTAATTTCAAGATGAAATATGTGAAAGGCTTATCTATTGATATAATAAAAAAGATCACAATTTAAACTGATTCAGAACTTCGTGAGGTAACATTAGGTCGGGCAACATGTTAGACTGAATTTGAGGTTTAGGCCGTGTCATTTGTGAGCGACAAGTGTGAGCTGACTCGAGTGCCCAAGTTATTTCCTGAATGAATACGGCCGTAAACCAAACTTTACGCTGATTGGTCGAGAGACAATGGCCATGGATACGACGCAGCAACGGAGGACGCTGCATTTACCTAAGCCTTGTTGGCACTACGATGTATTCCTATAGCCGTCTAGACTGTATAAAAACGACAAGATTACAGTTATATGTTTATTTCGTCATCAATATTAAAATTAGGAAAGAAAATTAAATATTTAGTAACGTATACTAAAATATAATGCCGAAATACTGCTGAGTTTATAAATGCAGTGCTACCAATGGCAATGAGCTGGGGAAGAACAGATTTTTCCATTCATTTCCTTCCAACGCAAAGGTCAGGAAGGTTTGGGAATGCAGAGTAAGAAGGCTGGATTTCAAGCCTACTTCCACAAGCTTCATTTGCTCCTCATCGCCGACCTCACTGCAGTTGCAGTGACTTAAAAAGCCCAGAAATCACAGTGAGCCAAGATACAAGTCGGCAGCTAACGACCCGATGAATCGCGAGCCGATGCGTGAGAGAGTGGAAAGAATGTCAAAGACAAGAATAAATGCATTGATCAGTTCAAATACTGTCATGTCGTGGCGCACAAAGCCTTAAACAGGCTAAAAGCACCACTGTTGTGTACAATAATAATAATAATAATAATTTGCTCCCACCACTTTTGCAAGGAAGATTTTGCTGCTAGTGCATTATAGATACACCAATACAGTCACGTCTAAAGAGAGGTGCGATTCCCAGTCGCAATCTCCGTGGTGAAGCAGAAGATATGCGCATTGCAAAGAGGCGAACCCTGAACTCCATGCCGTGGAAACTGTCTTCCTCCAATGTTGCGGATGCTGCACATGCAAATCTTACATTGTTACCGGGTGATCATGATTTAGAATCGCCACCGTGTAGTCTTGAAATGGAATCTTCAAATCCATCACCTGAATCTTAGGGTTAGAAGCCAACGAAGTCAGTCATATGCAGATTAACTACCTATAAGCCCACAGGACATCAGAACAGAGAGGATGTGCAGAATGGGGTAAATACACAGAGGTGGTCAAAGTAGTCACCCTCGCTACTCAAGTAGAAGTAGAAGTAACGCCAAAATTTCTACTCAAGTAGAAGTAGNAGTGGNGGTTGACAAGTAAGTAAGTAGGTATTCTACGCCTATTTTAGCCTAAAAAACTAAAAACTGTCAGGTAGAAGCAGAAGTAGTCTAAAATCCAAACTACTTAATATGTAGTGCAGCAGGCAAAATCGACTTGAAAAAAGTAGTAGTACTTCGTTACTGACTACCTCTCGAAATAAAACACATGCCAAGTTGACATCATTACTTCGGATTGGGTTTGTGTTTATTCTTTTAGTTTTTAATTTCTCGTTTTTTTTTAGTTTTTTTTAATAACAACCTGTGAGCTATTGGAACAATATTCATAAACCATATCTAGTAGAAATTTAATACATTGCTATAGATCACTGGCGCGCAAAATGCACTGTACTTCAACATGGTGTTGAAAGAACAAACCATTAAAACATGATTATCACACAACACGAATACAATAAAGCAGTGTTTTGTAAATTTTTCTGAACTACCGCTCCTCTGGACACTGAAAAAACTGCCAACGCC